>SJYW01049116.1:101782-121380 GCA_006410735.1 Raphicerus campestris | reverse complement strand
ATGGCGGCAATGAGCAATCCCAAAACACATTTAACACATTTAAGATTTTTCAATATTGCTTTAATAACATAAAATGTAGGGCTTTCTTGCCAAGGTTGTTGTAAATCAACTGGAACCCATTCAACTGGAATAATTCTTGTTTTAAGAATGTAAATACTTTGCTAACTTTCACCAAAAGGAATGGTATTATTTACACATGTATGAAATGAACAGTTAGTACATGTTACTAATCCTGAATTGGGATCATATTTTGCTGATCCAATCATGAAAACAATAGGAATTCTTATATAAGTCTGAATAGTGTGGATAGAATTTTTTGTAAAATTAAAGGTAGCTTTAGGGGAGTGGATTGCTATTTCCTTCTTCAGGGGATCATCCCAACCCAGGGATCAAATCCCTGTCTCCCACTTTGTAGACAGATACTTTATCATCTGAGCCACCAGGGAAGTCCATTACTAATCCCAAATTGGGATCACAATTTGCTGGTATGATCATGAAAATAAAAGGAATTCTTACACAAGTCTGAATAGTGTGGATAGAGTTTTTGTAAAATTAAAAGTAGCTTTTGGGTCATTTAAAATATATTCAGTATATTGTCCATTCCAAGCCATTAGATCTTTCAGTGCCATGGGCATTTTCCATATTTCATCATGAATAGGGTAATGATCTAAACGAGGCACAGGGGGAGCTAATCCTACCCCATGCCATATGAGAGGTTGACTACTGTAAGTACTAATTGCCTTATCATTCTATACCCATGGGAAACACAGTTTAGAGTCTATAAGTTTAGGGGTTCCTCAGGGTCCCCAGTCGATAATGGAGGCTTCTGCAACATTTAATAATAAATGGCCTTCTGATCCTTTACATAATTTCCATCTTAACCAATTTTCAATACCATGGCTAATTTCAGCAACACAATCAGGAAGGTCGGGTGGATTCATCATGCTGGAAGGTTCCTCTTTTTCTAAAACTGTAAAAGCAGTTAACAGAAAGAGGGAAGTCTTATCGGCATTTGATTCTTTGACAACTGACAGCCATTTCTGATATCCCGTTTTAAGACATATACTTACGAGACCAATACAAATAGGAGTGGCATCACAGCCAACAGTATAATTGGTCAACTGACTCCCTTCGTCTTCCTTTACAGTCTATTTTAATGTGTCCTAATTTTCCACATATGACATCTCATATCTGTCTTTTTATTAGCTTTAGATGATGCTTGAGAAGTTGTATTTTATATGGTTCTGACTCAATATCCTGGAAAACTTTAAGATATTCTTTTAGAAGGGCACCTTGTGCTTTGAGAGGCTTTAAGGTGCGTTGAATCACCTTTTTACATTTTGACTTAGCATTGTCATAAGCAAGAACTTGCATCAGCAAATCTCTCAACCCAGGTTGTGAGACTGTTTTATTTAAATTTTGACATAGTTTGGCAATGAAATCTACATAAGGTTCCCCATTGGACTATTTAATTAAGATAAATGAAATTGAGGCTTGTCTGGATGGATTTATTCTCTCCCAGGCTTTTAAACATACCATTCTCGCTTGAGTGAGTAATTGATGATCAAATTGTAACCAAGCTTGAATGCTTAAATGTTCTCCCACTACCCATTAATTGTTCAAGTGTTCTATCAGCTGGTGGGTTGGCTGTCACATTTCTGCGAGCTTGTTGATTTGCCTCATCTTTCCACCAGGACCTAAATTTTAAAACTTCTGAGGTGGGTACCAAGTTCTGGCTATCATTTCCCAATCTTAAGGAACTAACCAGTCAGCTTGTGAAAGTACCTGAATTAGTCCTATGGTATAAGGAGGATTGGTTCCATATTGAGTACATGCCTGTTTCATCTCCTTTATGGTTTTTAAAGATATGGCATTATAATCATAGTGAATTCCTCCTTGTGAGTATTGAAGATCTGGTGGGGTTTGAGTTACAGCCATAGGAAGAAACAGGGTCTTCATCCCACTGCTATTGTGCCATAGAACTCCCTTTTGTGAAGGTGTCATTTTATTAGGCACAGTTATCTGTGGTTTAAAAGCAAATCCATCATCCCAATGGGTTTCAGGATTGAAAAGAGGGGGCTCCACCAATGATGCACTTGGTTGAACGAGAAAGATCTGTTCCTGACTTCTATCATTCTTGTGGCTCTTATTTTTCTTTTTTATTGATTGTTTCTCTTCCTCATCACCTACGTTATCACATAAATTCATTTCCTTCACTTGTTCTTGTATTTGTTCTCCAGAATCAGATTGCAGCAGTCCTAAAGCTATGCTAATAAGATTTCCTACTGACCATACAGACAAAGGAATCATTTCACTGCATTGGGAGGCAAGGTACAGAGGACGCATATCTTCTTGCCATTCCTCATGCCTCAAAGTCCTTTTATCTGGGTCTAGCCAGTAGCAATATTATTCAATGGCAGAAAACAAATCTCAAAAAGAGGAGATATATCCACCCCCAAACCTTTTAACTAAGTTTTTAAAACTTGCATATAGTCACTATGCTTAGAAGGAGTTTGGCCTATTGTTACTCATTCAGAGAAAAGCGAGGATCAGGGGACCAAGACTGCTGCAAGGTGAAGGTGCCGAAACTGAATCCAAGCCAGCTTTATTAGGCTTTCAACCGTGAAGGAAGGAATATGCAGGAGTTAAAATGTAACTCATGTGGCCTTCAGGGCCAAAGAACAAAATGATCATTAACCATTGAGTAATTAGGAAACAGTTATCGATAACAAATCAGTAACTAAGACTGATATTCTTATCTATAGAATTTCCAACAGACACGTAAAGCATATGACTCTGAGACGCCAGTTGGGAAACAGTCTTGGGTCGGTTTTCCAACCCCGGGATCATATCTTGTTTTCAAGAACATGAACTGTTCCCTCTGAACTTGTTCCAAGAGTCTCATGCCTTATAGCATACAGTTTATCAATAATTATAAATTTCCCTTGGGGCCCTTGCCAGGGCCTGCTTTTCTTTTATTCTACCTGTCTCCTACATCACACCCTTTTTGATTTTGCATTTGATGAGAAATGGCGAGAAATGCTACTTGCTGTTGTTGGCTTCATTGTCTCTTGACCGTTCTTCTCCAGACTATACAAAAACACAAACGCAAAATTAACAGCACTCCCATAACCAGAGCAATTCGGTATCCAAATGTCTTGATCTGTTTTAAAGGATTAAGAGAAGAAAGATGAACAGCAACAGTATCAAGGAAATCTGATCCAGAAATTACATCAAGGTGTTTATTGAAAGCTTTTAGTATATCATGTTGTAGATCTTGAATAGCTACAGAAATATTACCTTGGTTTAATAGGGGTCATTTAACTTTATCCCAATTGACTTGTGTCTTTTATTTTTGAAAGCCGTTACGCAAGAGGAAGGATAGACCCAATCACATCTTGGTCTCACCTGTTTTTGTAAACTGACTAATTGATCTCCTAATAAAATAACAGATTGTTGAAGGTCAGCCATTTTGGAGGCCAACTTTCCATCAATTTTTTGTTGAGTGGTCCAAAGGACCTCGGCATCTTCATGCCATTCTTGTACAAAATGAACTGTTCGTGTAGATTTATGAAGAGCCACTCTGGCTATGGCTGCCCTAGTGATAATAGCTATCATGCCTAAGATGGCGGCAATGAGCAATCCCAAAACACATTTAACACATTTAAGATTTTTCAATATTGCTTCAATAACATAAAATGTAGGGCTTTCTTGCCAAGGTTGTTGTAAATCAACTAGAACCCATTCAACTGGAATAATTCTTGCTTTAAGAATGTAAATACTTTGCCAACTTTCATCAAAAGGAATGGTATTATTTACACATGTATAAAATGAACAGTTAATACATGTTACTAATCCTGAATTGAGATCATATTTTGCTGGTCCGATCATGAAAATAAAAGGAATTCTTACACAAGTCTGAATAGTTTGGGTAGAGTTTTTTGTAAAATTAAAGGTAGCTTTTGGGTCATTTAAAATATATTCAGTATATTGTCCATTCCAAGCCATTAGTTCTTTCAATGCCATGGANGGAGCAGAGCATGAGGCCCCGGGGAGGTCAGCACCATGCAGCGGGTAATCTCCTTGAGAGTCTCAGCATCTGGGGTCTCCGTGTCAAAGAGGCCAGGTGTGTCCACGACAATAACTTCTCTCCCCTTCCAGGTGCTGCTTCCTTTCTCACAGTGCTTGGTGATGGATACAGCCGAAAAGCTAGATGGAAACACTTTCTCTCTGAGGATGCTGTTTCCTGTTGCACTTTTTCCTGCCCCAGTCTTACCCAATAAGACAAGTCTCAGCTGGGAATCTCCAGGGTTTGCAAGCCCTAGAACATCAGGAAACAGAAGACCCGGTGTTAGAAGGCAATGGCACCCCACTCCAATACTCTTGCCTGTAGAATCCCATGGATGGAGGAGTCTGGTGGGCTGCAGTCCATGGGGTTGCTAAGAGTTGGACACAACTGAGCAACTTCACTTTTACTTTTCACTTTCATGCATTGGAGAAGGAAGTGGAATCCACTCCAGTGTTCTTGCCTGGAGAATCCCAGGGACAGGGGAGCCTGGTGGGCTGCCGTCTCTGGGGTCGCACAGAGTCGGACACGACTGAAGTGACTTAGTAGCAGCAGCAGCAGCAGAATGAACTTCAACTGTCTCCCCTGCAAGGCTCCCACCTACTGAATAAATATTCAACCCTGAATATTCATTGGAAGGACTGATGCTGAAGCTGAAGCTCCAATACTTTGGCCACTTGATGCAAAGAGCAGACTCACTGGAAAAGATTATGATTGTGGGAAAGGTCGAAGAAAAAAGGAGAAGGGGGTGGCAGAGGATAAAATGGCTAGACAGCATCACCAAATCAATGGACATGAATTTGCACAAACTCCAAGAGAGAGGGGAGGACAGAGGAACCTGGCAAGCTGCACTCCATGGGCATGACTTAGCAACTGAACAACGATAACAACAGATATTTTTCAGGATCCTTTTCAGCTTCTTACTCTGACCTTGTGGAAGCAAACAGCTCATAGGAAACAATGTGGTTAAGAGGAGGACTCTGAGTTGCTACCAGTAGCTGGTCTTCATAAGATAGGAGGTAACACAAAATTGGCTCTGCATATTTGACTTCCTAGGAAAGTTGAAGTTAATATCAGAGCAGTAGAGCACAGCAATTGAAACCTGAATTTAAACACCAAATCATCTGCCAGCTCTTTCTGTGCTGGTATTCCGCAAGTCTCTGCATATCTCTGCAATGTGTCTATAAAGTCAAAGTCCTCTAGATTTGTCAGGCATAGACCCAGGACCAGAGGGAAGGCAATTGACAATCAAAAGTGAAAGCCTGTTTTTCCAAGAAGGCAGACCTTGCTAGCTGGCCCTTGAACTTATGGGTCTGATTCCTGCATGAGGAATCCTATGTTATATCTACCCCTTTCTGCTTTGAGACAATGCCTACATTATACCATGCACAACAGCATAGACACTCTTACCAACTCCAGGTTATTTTCAGAGCCATCACCATTCACCCAGGTCCTCAGACTGAAAAGCTAGGAGTCACCCTTGACTCCGCTCTTTCCCCTACTTTCCAGACCCAGCCCATCAGCATTCTCTTGGCTCCAAATCTGTTCACCTGTCTCTGTTTTGAAGATCATCATTCCAGTCCATATTCCATCACCACCCCTGCCTCAGCAGTTTCCTAACAGGTGTCTCCACTTCTGCTTTGTCCCTTTCAGTCTATTCTGTAATGTGGGCTAACCTTGAAAAAATTTTAATCAAAGAGAAGGAACTTGCAGAAATCCATCCTGTTATGTCCACAAAAACTGTAGTTAACCCCCATCTCCCACACACTTTCTGGTCAAGTTTTTGCTTCTCCCTGAATCCATAAGGCAGAGTTTCCTTCATTTGAGAACCAAAATCCTGGGATGAAAGAAGTAAATTTCCCAACACTGAGAATACTAGATATGGGATGGCCAAGATTATCTAAGAGCTTCCCAGATGATGCTAGTGGTAAAGAATTCACCTGCCAATATAGGAGACATGGGAGATGCTGATTTGGTCCCAGGGTTGGGAAGATCCCCTGGAGGAGTGCATGGTTACCCACTCCAGTATTCTTGCCTGGAGAATCCCATCAACAGAGGAGGCTAGTGGGCTATGGTCCATAGGGTTGCAACGAGTCAGCCATGACTGAAATGACAGCGTCCATGCATGCAAGATTATGTAAAAAAATGGGGGTGGGAGCTCATACTACTCTTTAGTTAGCATCACAAGATTCCAGGGCATTGGCTGGCCTTAGGGAGAGGGTGGAGGAAAATCATAGCCCAGCAGTAAAAAGGCACCAAAGCCAGTGCCAACACCACAACCATCGGCCAATGCTGTTAACGAATGGATGGCAACCTCTGAAGATGGCAGCCATCTCAAATGAAAGAGTCCATCTCTGCACTTGTGCCTCTTGGGAAGGTGGATTCTCAGCTCCTCTCATCAGGATGCTGAGTCTGTTTCTCCAACCCTTCAGTCTGACTGGGCCATGTGACTTGCGCTGGATCATAGGATCATGAAAACATGGTTAAGCAGAGAATCCAAAAGCACTGACACACTGTGCTTTGCCTTCTCTTTCTGATTCTTGGAAGCCTGCACCTGCCCTGGACTAGGCTACTTGATGAGGGACACAAGGCCCTATTATCTTGTCTGCCTGGCCAACCCAGAGCTTGCTGACCACCAGACATGTCTGGGAGGCTATCCAAGATTATTGTGTTGCATCCTGAACCACCAGCCGAGCACTCACACACAAGTCAGTCTATCTGAGATTAGCCAGGTTGGTCCAGACCCAAGCACGGTCCAAGTGAGTGACCCTCAAAATTAAGAGCCACCTAAATGGTTGCTGTTTTAGGTTCCTAAATTGCAGAGTGATTTAATGATAGAATCATATTGCTAATGATATGAATGATAGAGTCTATTGCAGGGATAAAGTGGTAGAGGGAGGATTGTATGAGAAATGGAGTGATCAGTCTGTTAACTGTGTTGCTTAAAGTGAGGCCCCTGGGAGCAGGGAAATTAGGGGCCTGAATGAGGCATTGATCACCTCCACGTTTCTCCTTCCCAATCCTCTTGGGCTGAAGAGAGGGGCAGAGAAGCCACCTGGGAGGCCATAGTCCCTGATTCATGTGCCCACATGGTAGGAAGTAGCAAAGAAGAAACCTCTTCAAGCCCAGGAGCAGTCAGGGTATTGGAACTCTCCTCCTGTTTGCTGTTAAGCTACATCACAAGGAGGATGCAGAGAGGGTGGAGAGAATGAGAGAGCAGAGCCAATGAGGGGAAAATGGGAAATGTGGTTGAAGATGTTTTGCTCTTGTACAGGTTGGCTGGATGGCAGGGCAGGGGAGTCCCAGCCCTCAACCAAGCCTGGCTGCCCTCCCCAAGCAGCCTCTCACCATGGCTGGTCCTGGGTTCAGTGAGGTATTGGGCAGCCATTGTGGTTTGGATTCCTGGGAATAGAGAGACAGAACTGTGTTATTATAGGGACATGCAGAACAAACCGAAAACATCAACCTCCTGTAAACAACAGTTTCTCTTTCTTCATAAACTTGCTAGTCAATCTCTCCTCTCTTTGTCAATACTTATTTCTGCTCTCAGTCTCATTTTCAGACTGTCATTTTTCTTTACAGACATGTAAGGGCTTTAGGTGCTTCCATGGCACTGGTTCTGGGTGCCTTTCCCTCCTCTATTTAGTGAATTATTGCTCTGAGTGCCATTTATATGTAGTCTGCAGCCTAGACCCTTCCCAGAGTTCCAACCATTTCTATCCCATTCACATTCTCCATTTGGCAATTTTGTGGGCATCTCAAACCAATTTGGACAAAATGAAACCCTGACCTCCATCCCCAGCCTGGTTCACTTTCAGTAAGTGGCATCATGAAACAGCTCATGTAGAATCTTGGGGTCATCTCTAAAACACTTCTTTCCTCACTTACAGTCCATTAACAAATCCTATAGATTTTTGTTCCCCAAATGAAAAATTATCCTTTTCTCCCCATCTCCATGTGAATCTAACGCTAACATTTGATTGCAATGTAGTAGCCTCTCAGATGATACTGCATCTTCAATCCCGCCTCTGCTCAGTAGTCAGACGCCTTTATAAAATGTAATCGAAGGATAATTGCTTTACAGTGTTGTGTTGGTTTCTACCAAACATCAACACGAATCAGTCGTAGGTTTACCATGTTCGCTCCCACTTGAATATCCCTCCCTCCTCCCTCTGCATCCTGCCCCTCTAGGTTGTTACTGGGCTCTGGTTTGAGGTCTCTGAGTCACACAGCAAATTTCCATTGGCTGCCTATTTTACATATGGCACGTATATTTCCATATTACTCTCTGTGTACATAGTCAGATGCCTTTTTGATATTTTTTCTCTTGTTTAGATTTTCTAATGAATTGCTTTTGTTTTTTATTTTTAAAATAGTTGAAAGCCCTAGGAATGGTCCTGAAGGCCTTGCACAATCAATTTCTCTTTCTCTCTCAGAAAGTTTTCATCATACTGGCCTCCTCAGTGTTCCCTGAATCCTCTAAAGTCCCCCCAGCTCCTAGACCTTTGAGGAGCATTTCCCCCTCCCTGGAGCACTCCCACCCGAACCCAATGGCCAGCTGGTTTCTGCTCAGCCCTAAGGCCTCAGTGTTTTGTTATTTCTCCAGAGGAGTCTCTCTACCCACATCATCAACCAACAAGACAGGTTTGGTGTGGAGTTTGTTCTAACCACACCCAAGAGTTTCTATAGAATACATACCAAGACAGGAAGTTGTTTGATTTTTTTTTACTGTCTCCTTGTAGACTGCTAGCTTTGTGATGGTGAACCTTCTGTGTCTTGTATATGCCCTTATTCCCTAGGGAAAAAGTACAGTATTTGACAAAGCATGGATCTCAAAAAATATTTGTTCAATAAATGAATTAAGAAAACCCCACTGTTTCTTGCCTCCTCTGTGATTAAGCTTTATGTCTTACTTGCATATGGCTTGAAAAAAACCTTATCTTTTCCTTATTAACAACACATTGCTCTTGAAACATGGCATTACATTTTAGATGTTTTCTTTCATCACTACCTACTAAGGTTGGGCAATGGAAAAAGCCATTTGAAGAATTGTTAGCAGAGCAGATTTTAACTAGAACAGGTTGAAAATGCTATTTGGTAAAGACAGAGTCGTCTAATAGGAATGCATCAAATACAAATGCAAAACAATTTCTTTTGAAAGTCGATTCGGAGTAAGAGTAGGAAACAGCTTCTTATAAACTGGGAGGTGAAATCACAGAATTTTAAAGAATAAGCTTTGTTCACAAAGTTGATGTTGGTTGTGGGAGTTAGGAGGAGTAAGATACCAGAAACAGTAGCACACAAGGTTTGGGTTATGTCTTAATATCTACAGTCCAGTCTTTAATGCTGTTCTGTTTATCCAAATTCAGATATAAAACCAGAGGACTGACCTTCTCTACACACTGACACTGGATGGCTGAATTCTCCTCCTACTGTAAGGAACAAGCATCAGTTGGTCCCCTGCTTCTCCTGAATGGTAGACAGTAACATGGGTTGGTGTCTCCCTCCTCCTGTCTTCTAACAGCTTCCTATCAAGACCAACTCGACAAGAAGGGTTTCTGAAAGTGCAATATGCGAAAGAATGAGAAACGAGATGCAAGAATTCAGAGAAAAGATAGGATCAAGGAACAGATACCGCTCCAAGGTGAAGGCGCAGAAACTGAATCCAAGCCAGGTTTAATATACTTTCAGCCGGGAATAAAAGAATATGTGGGGAGTTAAACTGTAACTCATGTGGCCTTCAGGGACAAAGGACAAAATGATCATTAACCATTGAGTAATTAGGAAACCATAATCAATAACAAATCAGTAACCAAGACTAATATTCTTATCTATAGATTTTCCAACCGACATGTAAAACATGTGCCTCTGAGACGCCAGTTGGGAAACCGTCTGGGATCATATCCTGTTTTCAAGAACATGAACTGTTCCCTCTGGACTTGTTCCAAGAGTCTCATGCCTTATAGCATCCAATTTATCAATAATTATAAATTTCTTTTGCGTCCCTTGCCCGGGTCTGCTTTTTCTTTTTTATTCTTCCTGTCTCCTACATCATCTTGCCCTTTTTTATTTTGCACGTGACGAGAAATGGCAAGAAATGCTAGTTGCTGTTGTTGGCTTTTCTGTCTTTTGATTGTGCTTCTCCAGACTAGACAGAAACACAAATGCATAATTAATAGCACTCCCATAGCTGGACCAATTCAGTATCCAAATGTCTTGATCTGTTTTAAGGGATTAAGAGAAGGAAGATGATCAGCAATAGTATCAAGAAAATCTAATCCAGAAATTACATCAAGGTGTTTATTGAAAGCTTTTAGTATACCATGTTGTAGATCTTGAATATCTACAGAAATATTGCTGCTGTCACATCAGTCATGTCCAACTCTGTGTGACCCCAGAGACGGCAGCTCACCAGCTCCCCTGTCCCTGGGATTCTCCAGGCCAGTGCATGAAAGTGAAAAGTGAAAGTGACAGTGCAGTCGTGTCCGACACTTAGCGACCCCATGGACTACAGCCCACCAGGCTCCTCCGTCCATGGGATTTTCCAGGCAAGAGTANTCCTGAACCACCAGCCGAGCACTCACACACAAGTCAGTCTATCTGAGATTAGCCAGGTTGGTCCAGACCCAAGCACGGTCCAAGTGAGTGACCCTCAAAATTAAGAGCCACCTAAATGGTTGCTGTTTTAGGTTCCTAAATTGCAGAGTGATTTAATGATAGAATCATATTGCTAATGATATGAATGATAGAGTCTATTGCGGGGATAAAGTGGTAGAGGGAGGATTGTATGAGAAATGGAGTGATCAGTCTGTTAACTGTGTTGCTTAAAGTGAGGGCCCTGGGAGCAGGGAAATTAGGGGCCTGAATGAGGCATTGATCACCTCCACGTTTCTTCTTCCCAATCCTCTTGGGCTGAAGAGAGGGGCAGAGAAGCCACCTGGGAGGCCATAGTTCCTGATCCATGTGCCCACATGGTAGGAAGTAGCAAAGAAGAAACCTCTTCAAGCCCAGGAGGAGTCAGGGTATTGGAACTCTCCTCCTGCTTGCTGTTAAGCTACATCACAAGGAGGATGCAGAGAGGGTGGAGAGAATGAGAGAGCAGAGCCAATGAGGGGAAAATTGGAAATGTGGTTGAAGATCTTTTGCTCTTGTACAGGTTGGCTGGATGGCAGGGCAGGGGAGTCCCAGCCCTCAACCAAGCCTGGCTGCCCTCCCCAAGCAGCCTCTCACCATGGCTGGTCCTGGATTCAGTGAGGTACTGGGCAGCCATTGTGGTTTGGATTCCTGGGAATAGAGAGACAGAACTGTGTTATTATAGGGACATGCAGAACAAACCGAAAACATCAACCTCCTGTAAACAACAGTTTCTCTTTCTTCATAAACTTGCTAGTCAATCTCTCCTCTCTTTGTCAATACTTATTTCTGCTCTCAGTCTCATTTTCAGACTGTCATTTTTCTTTACAGACATGTAAGGGCTTTAGGTGCTTCCATGGCACTGGTTCTGGGTGCCCTTCCCTCCTCTATTTAGTGAATTATTGCTCTGAGTGCCATTTATATGTAGTCTGCAGCCTAGACCCTTCCCAGAGTTCCAACCATTTCTATCCCATTCACATTCTCCATTTGGCAATTTTGTGGGCATCTCAAACCGATTTGGACAAAATGAAACCCTGACCTCCATCCCCAGCCTGGTTCACATTTCAGTAAGTGGCATCATGAAACAGCTCATGTAGAATATTGGGGTCATCTCTAAAACACTTCTTTCCTCACTTACAGTCCATTAACAAATCCTATAGATTTTTGTTCCCCAAATGAAAAATTATCCTTTTCTCCCCATCTCCATGTGAATCTAACGCTAACATTTGATTGCAATGTAGTAGCCCCTCAGATGATACTGCATCTTCAATCCCGCCTCTGCTCAATAGTCAGACGCCTTTATAAAATGTAATCGAAGGATAATTGCTTTACAGTGTTGTGTTGGTTTCTACCAAACATCAACACGAATCAGTCGTAGGTTTACCATGTTCGCTCCCACTTGAATATCCCTCCCACCTCCCTCTGCATCCTGCCCCTCTAGGTTGTTACTGGGCTCTGGTTTGAGGTCTCTGAGTCACACAGCAAATTCCCATTGGCTGCCTATTTTATATATGGCACATATATTTCCATATTACTCTCTGTGTACATAGTCAGATGCCTTTTTGATATTTTTTCTCTTGTTTAGATTTTCTAATGAATTGCTTTTGTTTTTTATTTTTAAAATAGTTGAAAGCCCTAGGAATGGTCCTGAAGGCCTTGCACAATCAATTTCTCTTTCTCTCTCAGAAAGTTTTCATCATACTGGCCTCCTCAGTGTTCCCTGAATCCTCTAAAGTCCCCCCAGCTCCTAGACCTTTGAGGAGCACTTCCCCCTCCCTGGAGCACTCCCACCCGAACCCAATGGCCAGCTGGTTTCTGCTCAGCCCTAAGGCCTCAGTGTTTTGTTATTTCTCCAGAGGAGTCTCTCTACCCACCAGCAAGACAGGTTTGGTGTGGAGTTTGTTCTAACCACACCCAAGAGTTTCTATAGAATACATACCAAGACAGGAAGTTGTTTGATTTTTTTTTTTTACTGTCTCCTTGTAGACTGCTAGCTTTGTGATGGTGAACCTTCTGTGTCTTGTATATGCCCTTATTCCCTAGGAAAAAAGTACAGTATTTGACAAAGCATGGATCTCAAAAAATATTTGTTCAATAAATGAATTAAGAAAACCCCACTGTTTCTTGCCTCCTCTGTGATTAAGCTTTATGTCTTACTTGCATCTGGCTTGAAAAAAACCTTATCTTTTCCTTATTAACAACACATTGCTCTTGAAACATGGTATTACATTTTAGATGTTTTCTTTCATCACTACCTACTAAGGTTGGGCAATGGAAAAAGCCATTTGAAGAATTGTTAGCAGAGCAGATTTTAACTAGAACAGGTTGAAAATGCTATTTGGTAAAGACAGAGTCGTCTAATAGGAATGCATCAAATACAAATGCAAAACAATTTCTTTTGAAAGTCGATTAGGAGTAAGAGTAGGAAACAGCTTCTTATAAACTGGGAGGTGAAATCACAGAATTTTAAAGAATAAGCTTTGTTCACAAAGTTGATGTTGGTTGTGGGAGTTAGGAGGAGTAAGATACCAGAAACAGTAGCACACAAGGTTTGGGTTATTTCTTAATATCTACAGTCCAGTCTTTAATGCTGTTCTGTTTATCCAAATTCAGATATAAAACCAGAGGACTGACCTTCTCTACACACTGACACTGGATGGCTGAATTCTCCTCCTACTGTAAGGAACAAGCATCAGTTGGTCCCCTGCTTCTCCTGAATGGTAGACAGTAACATGGGTTGGTGTCTCCCTCCTCCTGTCTTCTAACAGCTTCCTATCAAGACCAACTCGACAAGAAGGGTTTCTGAAAGTGCAATATGCGAAAGAATGAGAAACGAGATGCAAGAATTCAGAGAAAAGATAGGATCAAGGAACAGATACCGCTCCAAGGTGAAGGCGCAGAAACTGAATCCAAGCCAGGTTTAATATACTTTCAGCCGGGAATAAAAGAATATGTGGGGAGTTAAACTGTAACTCATGTGGCCTTCAGGGACAAAGGACAAAATGATCATTAACCATTGAGTAATTAGGAAACCATAATCAATAACAAATCAGTAACCAAGACTAATATTCTTATCTATAGATTTTCCAACCGACATGTAAAACATGTGCTTCTGAGACGCCAGTTGGGAAACCGTCTGGGATCATATCCTGTTTTCAAGAACATGAACTGTTCCCTCTGGACTTGTTCCAAGAGTCTCATGCCTTATAGCATCCAATTTATCAATAATTATAAATTTCTTTTGCGTCCCTTGCCCGGGTCTGCTTTTTCTTTTTTATTCTTCCTGTCTCCTACATCATCTTGCCCTTTTTTATTTTGCACGTGACGAGAAATGGCAAGAAATGCTAGTTGCTGTTGTTGGCTTTTCTGTCTTTTGATTGTGCTTCTCCAGACTAGACAGAAACACAAATGCATAATTAATAGCACTCCCATAGCTGGACCAATTCAGTATCCAAATGTCTTGATCTGTTTTAAGGGATTAAGAGAAGGAAGATGATCAGCAATAGTATCAAGAAAATCTAATCCAGAAATTACATCAAGGTGTTTATTGAAAGCTTTTAGTATACCATGTTGTAGATCTTGAATATCTACAGAAATATTGCTGCTGTCACATCAGTCATGTCCAACTCTGTGTGACCCCAGAGACGGCAGCTCACCAGCTCCCCTGTCCCTGGGATTCTCCAGGCCAGTGCATGAAAGTGAAAAGTGAAAGTGACAGTGCAGTCGTGTCCGACACTTAGCGACCCCATGGACTACAGCCCACCAGGCTCCTCCGTCCATGGGATTTTCCAGGCAAGAGTACTAGAGTGGGGTGCCATTGCCTTCTCCACAGAAATATTACCTTGGTTCAATAGGCGTTGTTTAACTTTATCCCAACTGAACTGTGCCCTATCATATTTGAAAGCCATTACACAAAAGGAAGGATAGACCCAATCACATCTTGGTCTCACCTGTTTTTGTAAACTGACTAATTGATCTCCTAATAAAATAACAGATTGTTGAAGGTCAGCCATTTTGGAGGCCAACTTTCCATCAATTTTTTGTTGAGTGGTCCAAAGGACCTCGGCATCTTCATGCCATTCTTGTACAAAATGAACTGTTTGTGTAGATTTATGAAGAGCCACTCCGGCTATGGCTGCCCTAGTGGTAATAGCAATCATGCCTAAAATGGCGGCAATGAGCAATCCCAAAACACATTTAACACATTTAAGATTTTTCAATATTGCTTTAATAACATAAAATGTAGGGCTTTCTTGCCAAGGTTGTTGTAAATCAACTGGAACCCATTCAACTGGAATAATTCTTGTTTTAAGAATGTAAATACTTTGCTAACTTTCACCAAAAGGAATGGTATTATTTACACATGTATGAAATGAACAGTTAGTACATGTTACTAATCCTGAATTGGGATCATATTTTGCTGATCCAATCATGAAAACAATAGGAATTCTTATATAAGTCTGAATAGTGTGGATAGAATTTTTTGTAAAATTAAAGGTAGCTTTAGGGGAGTGGATTGCTATTTCCTTCTTCAGGGGATCATCCCAACCCAGGGATCAAATCCCTGTCTCCCACTTTGTAGACAGATACTTTATCATCTGAGCCACCAGGGAAGTCCATTACTAATCCCAAATTGGGATCACAATTTGCTGGTATGATCATGAAAATAAAAGGAATTCTTACACAAGTCTGAATAGTGTGGATAGAGTTTTTGTAAAATTAAAAGTAGCTTTTGGGTCATTTAAAATATATTCAGTATATTGTCCATTCCAAGCCATTAGATCTTTCAGTGCCATGGGCATTTTCCATATTTCATCATGAATAGGGTAATGATCTAAACGAGGCACAGGGGGAGCTAATCCTACCCCATGCCATATGAGAGGTTGACTACTGTAANAAGAAGAAGAATCTGAAAATAAGAAGAAGAAGAAGGTGAGAAGATGAAGAAGAAGAAGAATATGAAGAAGAAGCAGAAGAACAAGAAGAAAGTGAGTAGAAGAAGAAGAAGTTGAGAAGAATAAGAAGATGTTGAGAAGACGAAGAAGGTGCAAAGAAGAAGAAGAAAAAATAAGGAGTTGAGAAGAAGAAGAATAAAAAAAAGCTGAGAAGAAGAAGAAGAAGAAGAAGAAGGTGAGAAGAAGAAGAAGAAAAATAGGAAAAACAAGAAGAAGTTGAGAAGAAGAAGGTAAGAAGAAGAAGAAGAAGGTGAGAAAAGAAGAAGAAGAAGAAGAAGAAGAAGAAGAAGAGGAAAGTGAAAAGAAGAAGAAGAAGTAGAGAAGTAGAAGAAGAAGAATAAAGAAGAAGTAGTTGAGNTTTCCAGTGCTCATGTTTGGATGTGGGAATTGGACTATAAAGAAAGCTGAGCACCAAAGAATTGATGCTTTTGAACTGTGGTGCTGGATAAGCCTCTTGAGAGTCCCTTGGACTTCAAGGCGGTCCATCCAGGCCATCCTAAAGGAGATCAGTCCTGAGTGTTCATTGGAAGGACTGATGTTGAAGCTGAAACTCCAATACTTTGGCCACCTGATGGGAAGAGCTAACTCATTTGAAAAGACCCTGATACTGGGAAAGATTGAGGGGGTAAGAGAAGGGGATGACAGAGGATGAGACGGTCTGATGCATCACCGACTGATGGACATGTGTTTGGGTAGACTCTAGGAGTTGGTGATGGACAGGGAAGCCTGGCGTGCTGTGGTTCATGGGGTTGCAAAGAGTTGGACATGAGTGAATGACTTTCATGAGCAACAAGGATTTACTGTATAGTAAAAAGGAACTATATTCAAAATTTTGTACAACTATAATGGAAAAGAATCAGAAATGTATATATATATATATAAAACTAAATCACTTTGCTGCAATTATTATAAATTGACTATACTTCAATAAAAATATTTTAGAAAACAAACAACATCTAAAAGTAGAGAAACAAAAGACCAATAACTCAATAGAAAATGGGAGGGATAAGAGATATGAATGAACAAGTTCATGAAAAAATGTAAATATCCTTTGAATATATTAAAAGATATTAACATTTGTTCATAGAAAAATATATCAAAACATAAAAAAATACAATTAATTAATTAAAGTTATACTATGATGCTATTTTTCATGTACAGGTTTGGCAAAATTCAAGTTTCTTTGTATAATCTATTGGCAAAAAGTTATAGGGGAGGCACCCCCTGGTGGCCCAGTGGTTAAGAATCTGCCTTGCAATGCCGGGGATGCAGGTTCTACCCCTGGTTGGGGAACTAAGATCCCACATGCCATGGAGCAACTAATCCCACCACAACCAGAGAGCCCATGTGTCCCAAGGAAAGATCCCACACGAGGCAACAAAGATCCCGCGTGTTGCAACTAAGACCCAACGCAGGCAAACAGACAACTATTTAAAAACAAAAGGTTTAGGAAAGACAGGTCCTCTCCTGCATGACTATTGGGAAGAGAAAAATAGTCTAAAAGAACCAGAGGAGAAGTTAGCAAGAACTTGCAGTGGTACATATGCATTTATTCTTTGATTATCAATCACAATTTTAGGACTTATCCCAAAGGTACACTGACAAAAACAAAAGAAAGAAAGAAAGAAAGAAAAGAAAGAAAGAAAATTATGCAGAAGGCTGTTAACTGCACCACTGTTTGAAACCACAAAAGACCAAAAACTTATCAAATGACCATCAATAGGGACCTGATTGAATTGACTAAAGTATATTCACACAGTGAAGTACTAGCCAACTGTAAAAAGGAATGAAGTATATCTCTATATCCCAGTATGGAGACATCTATAGAATACATCATTAAGCAAAAAAAAGCAAAGTGAAGAAAATAATGTACAGTTTACTAGCATTTCTCTAACAAGGAGGAATGTGACCTCCATGTATAAATGTGATATATGTGTTTTTCATGCATCTGTAGAAGCAATGGCAGAATAATCTGAAAATGAAACAAATAATAAGTTACTTAGATGGGGATAAGAAAAAGAGGAAGGAGGGCACAGGGATAGATGTTAGAAGCTAGACTTGTTGGGATATACTTACATTTCATAGATTTGACCTTCAGCTCAGTTCAGTTCAGTTCAATCGCTCACTCATGTCTGACTCTTTGTGACCCCATGAACTGTAGCCTGCCAGGTGTCCCTGTCCATCACCACCTCGCAGACTTTACTCAAGCTAATGTCCATTTAGTCTGTGATACCATCCAACCATCTCATCCTCTGTCATCCCCTTCTCCTCCCACCCTCAATTTTTTCCAGAATCAGGGTCTTTTCAAATGAGTCAGTTCTTCCCATCAGGTGGTCAAAGTATTACAGTTTCAACTTCAACATCACTCCTTCCAATAAGCATTAAAGACTGATCTCCTTTAGGATGGACTGGTTGGATTTCCTTGCAGTCCAAGGGACTCTTAAGAGCCTTCTCCAACACCACACTTCAAAAGCATCAATTCTTTGGCACTCAGCTTTCTTTATAGTCCAACTCTCACATCTATCCATGACTACTGCAAAAACCATAGCCTTGACTAGATAGACCTTAGCTGGCAAAGTAATGTCTCTGCTTTTGAATATGCTATCTAGATTGGTCATAACTCTTCTTCCAAGGAGTAAGTGTCTTTTAATTTGATGGCTGCAGTCACCATCTGCAGTGATTTTGGAGCCCCCCAAAATAAAGTCTGACACTGTTTCCACTGTTTCTCCATCTATTTCCCATGAAGTGATGGGACTGGATGCCATGATCTTTGTTTTCTGAATGTTGAGCTTAAAGCCAACTTTTTCGCTCTCCTCTTTCACTTTCATCAAGAGGCTCTTTAGTCCTTTTTCACTTTCTGCTATAAGAGTGGTGTCATCTGCATATCTGAGGTTATTGATATTTCTCACGGCAATCCTGATTCCAGCTTGTGCTTCATCCAGCCCAGCGTTTCTCATGATGTACTCTGCATAGAAGTTAAATAAGCAAGGTGACAATATACAGCTTTGACATACTCCTTTTCCTATTTGGAACCAGTCTGTTGTTCCATGTCCAGTTCTAACTGTTGCTTCCTGACCTGCATACAGGTTTCTTAGGAGGCAGGTCAGGTGGTCTGGTATTCCCATCTCTTGAAGAATTTTCCACAGTTTATTGTGATCCACACAGTCAAAGGCTTTGGCATAGTCAGTAAAGCACAAATAGATGTTTTGCTGGAACTCTCTTGCTTTTTCAATGATCCAGCAGATGTTGGCAATTTGATCTCTGGTTCCTCTGCTTTTTTTAAATCCAGCTTGAACATCTGGGAGTTTATGGTTAATATAAGCTAATGTAGCACAGTTGAAAGAGATATAACATGCATCAATTAAGTATATGAAAACTACAGCAAATATAATATCACACAAAGTGTTTTCAGCACGATTCTATCTCTAAATCAGGGCTAAAGGAGGACCCTTCATCTTGGTAAATAGGTTAGTTCATCAGCAAGACACAGTAAGGCTGAGTGTGATGCTCCTCATAAATAACTGAGCTTCAAAAAATCCCAGAGAACTTCAAAATTCAAAGAGTAAAAGCCAACAGAAATAAATGGAGAAATAGGCAAATCCACAGAGTTGGAGATTTCACCACTTCTTTATCAATAACATTTATTATTTCCTTTTTTCCCTTAAGTTGAGCACAAACAAGGGAAGAGAAATTGTATTTCATAATGCAGATTTCTTCCCATCAAACTCTGACTTGTGATTTCATTTCCTCATTTCCCACAACCTATCCTTGAGCTGATGGATAGGGGCTGAAAATGTGCCTGAAGGAACAGAAGGAGAATGAATTCAAAGACTTAGACTGTGCTTGTAGATCCTGCACAGGCCCGGGGCCGGGGGACCGGGGCTGGTGGTGGTGTGTGCTTTGTGTGTGCCATCTATTTCTGGGCCTCAGTTTCCTCCTTTTTA
>SJYW01049116.1:84167-98512 GCA_006410735.1 Raphicerus campestris | reverse complement strand
GTCATAACTTTTCTTCCAAGGAGTAAGCGTCTTTTAATTTCATGGCTGCAGTCACCATCTGCAGTGATTTTGGAGCCCCCCAAAATAAAGTCTGACACTGTTTCCACTGTTTCTCCATCTATTTCCCATGAAGTGATGGGACTGGATGCCATGATCTTTGTTTTCTGAATGTTGAGCTTAAAGCCAACTTTTTCGCTCTCCTCTTTCACTTTCATCAAGAGGCTCTTTAGTCCTTTTTCACTTTCTGCTATAAGAGTGGTGTCATCTGCATATCTGAGGTTATTGATATTTCTCACGGCAATCCTGATTCCAGCTTGTGCTTCATCCAGCCCAGCGTTTCTCATGATGTACTCTGCATAGAAGTTAAATAAGCAAGGTGACAATATACAGCTTTGACATACTCCTTTTCCTATTTGGAACCAGTCTGTTGTTCCATGTCCAGTTCTAACTGTTGCTTCCTGACCTGCATACAGGTTTCTTAGGAGGCAGGTCAGGTGGTCTGGTATTCCCATCTCTTGAAGAATTTTCCACAGTTTATTGTGATCCACACAGTCAAAGGCTTTGGCATAGTCAGTAAAGCACAAATAGATGTTTTGCTGGAACTCTCTTGCTTTTTCAATGATCCAGCAGATGTTGGCAATTTGATCTCTGGTTCCTCTGCTTTTTTTAAATCCAGCTTGAACATCTGGGAGTTTATGGTTAATATAAGCTAATGTAGCACAGTTGAAAGAGATATAACATGCATCAATTAAGTATATGAAAACTACAGCAAATATAATATCACACAAAGTGTTTTCAGCACGATTCTATCTCTAAATCAGGGCTAAAGGAGGACCCTTCATCTTGGTAAATAGGTTAGTTCATCAGCAAGACACAGTAAGGCTGAGTGTGATGCTCCTCATAAATAACTGAGCTTCAAAAAATCCCAGAGAACTTCAAAATTCAAAGAGTAAAAGCCAACAGAAATAAATGGAGAAATAGGCAAATCCACAGAGTTGGAGATTTCACCACTTCTTTATCAATAACATTTATTATTTCCTTTTTTCCCTTAAGTTGAGCACAAACAAGGGAAGAGAAATTGTATTTCATAATGCAGATTTCTTCCCATCAAACTCTGACTTGTGATTTCATTTCCTCATTTCCCACAACCTATCCTTGAGCTGATGGATAGGGGCTGAAAATGTGCCTGAAGGAACAGAAGGAGAATGAATTCAAAGACTTAGACTGTGCTTGTAGATCCTGCACAGGCCCGGGGCCGGGGGACCGGGGCTGGTGGTGGTGTGTGCTTTGTGTGTGCCATCTATTTCTGGGCCTCAGTTTCCTCCTTTTTATAAAAAAAAAAAAAAAAAAAAAGATCGTCATCTTTCTTCTTTCTGGAGAATGGAGCCAGAGTCCCTGAAATCACTCTGGGCAGATGGAGGTGGATGCTGCTCGTGGTGCTTCAGAGATGGCACCCATGGTGCTTGCAGTGTTCTGTGAGGCTGATTCTTGTGAAGCAGTTCTGTTCAGCTTCAGTTGTATTTGACTCTTTGCAACCCCATGGACTGCAGCACGCCAGGCTTCCCTGTCCTTCCCCAACTCCTAGAGCTTGCTCAAAGTCATGTCCAAGAGTCGGTGATACCATTGAAACACCTCATTTTCTGTCATCCCCTTCTCCTCTAGCCTTCAATCTTTCCCAGCATCAGGATCTTTTCCAGTGAGTCAGTTCTTCACTTCAGTTGGCCACAGTGTTGGAATATTCAAGTTTATTCAATGACTGAATATTCAATGAATATTCAAGACTGATTTCCTCTAGGGTGGACTGGTTTGATCTCCTGGCAGTCCAAGGAATTCTTCAGAGTCTTCTCCAACACCACAGTTCAAAAGTATCAATTATTTGGTGCTCAGCCTTCTTAATTGTCCAAGTCTCACATCTATACGTGACTACTAGGAAAACCATAGCTTTGACTAGATTGACCTCTGTTGGAAATGTAATATCTCTGCTTTTTAATATGATGTCTACGTTGGTCATAGCGTTTCTTTCAAGGAGCAAGGATCTTTTAATTTGATGGCTGCAGTCACCATCTGCAGTGATTTTGTAGCCCACGAAAAGAAAGTTGTCACTGTTTCCATTGTTTCCCCATCTATTTGCCATGGAATGATGGGACTGGATGTCATGATCTTTGTTTTCTGAATGTTGAATTTTAAACCAGCTTTTTCATTTCCTCTTTCACTTTCATCAAGAGGCTCTTTAGTTCTTCACTTTCTGCCATAAGGGTGTTGTCATCTGCCTATCTGAGGTTATCAATATTTCTCTCAGCAATCTTGATTCCAGCTTGCACTTCATCCAGCCTAGCATTTTGCATGATGTACTCTGTGTATAAGTTAAATAAGCAGGGTGACAATATATAGCCTCGACATACTCTTTTTCCAAATTGGAACCAATCTGTTGTTCCATGTCTGGTTCTAACTGTTGCTTCTTGACTGGCATACAGATTTCTCAGGAGGCAGGTCAGGTGGTCTGATATTCCCATCTCTTGAAGAATTTTCCATGGTTTGTTGTGATCTACACACTCAAAGGCTTTGGCCTAATCAGTAAAGCAGAAGTAAATGTTTTTTTTTTTTNAAAATACAATTAATTAATTAAAGTTATACTATGATGCTATTTCTCATGTACAGGTTTGGCAAAATTCAAGTTTCTTTGTATAATCTATTGGCAAAAAGTTATAGGGGAGGCACCCCCTGGTGGCCCAGTGGTTAAGAATCCGCCTTGCAATGCCGGGGATGCAGGTTCTACCCCTGGTTGGGGAACTAAGATCCCACATGCCATGGAGCAACTAATCCCACCACAACCAGAGAGCCCATGTGTCCCAAGGAAAGATCCCACACGAGGCAACAAAGATCCCGCGTGTTGCAACTAAGACCCAACGCAGGCAAACAGACAACTATTTAAAAACAAAAGGTTTAGGAAAGACAGGTCCTCTCCTGCATGACTATTGGGAAGAGAAAAATAGTCTAAAAGAACCAGAGGAGAAGTTAGCAAGAACTTGCAGTGGTACATATGCATTTATTCTTTGATTATCAATCACAATTTTAAGACTTATCCCAAAGGTACACTGACAAAAACAAAAGAAAGAAAGAAAGAAAGAAAAGAAAGAAAGAAAATTATGCAGAAGGCTGTTAACTGCACCACTGTTTGAAACCACAAAAGACCAAAAACTTATCAAATGACCATCAATAGGGACCTGATTGAATTGACTAAAGTATATTCACACAGTGAAGTACTAGCCAACTGTAAAAAGGAATGAAGTATATCTCTATATCCCAGTATGGAGACATCTATAGAATACATCATTAAGCAAAAAAAAGCAAAGTGAAGAAAATAATGTACAGTTTACTAGCATTTCTCTAACAAGGAGGAATGTGACCTCCATGTATAAATGTGATATATGTGTTTTTCATGCATCTGTAGAAGCAATGGCAGAATAATCTGAAAATGAAACAAATAATAAGTTACTTAGATGGGGATAAGAAAAAGAGGAAGGAGGGCACAGGGATAGATGTTAGAAGCTAGACTTGTTGGGATATACTTACATTTCATAGATTTGACCTTCAGCTCAGTTCAGTTCAGTTCAATCGCTCACTCATGTCTGACTCTTTGTGACCCCATGAACTGTAGCCTGCCAGGTGTCCCTGTCCATCACCACCTCGCAGACTTTACTCAAGCTAATGTCCATTTAGTCTGTGATACCATCCAACCATCTCATCCTCTGTCATCCCCTTCTCCTCCCACCCTCAATTTTTTCCAGAATCAGGGTCTTTTCAAATGAGTCAGTTCTTCCCATCAGGTGGTCAAAGTATTACAGTTTCAACTTCAACATCACTCCTTCCAATAAGCATTAAAGACTGATCTCCTTTAGGATGGACTGGTTGGATTTCCTTGCAGTCCAAGGGACTCTTAAGAGCCTTCTCCAACACCACACTTCAAAAGCATCAATTCTTTGGCACTCAGCTTTCTTTATAGTCCAACTCTCACATCTATCCATGACTACTGCAAAAACCATAGCCTTGACTAGATAGACCTTAGTTGGCAAAGTAATGTCTCTGCTTTTGAATATGCTATCTAGATTGGTCATAACTCTTCTTCCAAGGAGTAAGTGTCTTTTAATTTGATGGCTGCAGTCACCATCTGCAGTGATTTTGGAGCCCCCCAAAATAAAGTCTGACACTGTTTCCACTGTTTCTCCATCTATTTCCCATGAAGTGATGGGACTGGATGCCATGATCTTTGTTTTCTGAATGTTGAGCTTAAAGCCAACTTTTTCGCTCTCCTCTTTCACTTTCATCAAGAGGCTCTTTAGTCCTTTTTCACTTTCTGCTATAAGAGTGGTGTCATCTGCATATCTGAGGTTATTGATATTTCTCACGGCAATCCTGATTCCAGCTTGTGCTTCATCCAGCCCAGCGTTTCTCATGATGTACTCTGCATAGAAGTTAAATAAGCAAGGTGACAATATACAGCTTTGACATACTCCTTTTCCTATTTGGAACCAGTCTGTTGTTCCATGTCCAGTTCTAACTGTTGCTTCCTGACCTGCATACAGGTTTCTTAGGAGGCAGGTCAGGTGGTCTGGTATTCCCATCTCTTGAAGAATTTTCCACAGTTTATTGTGATCCACACAGTCAAAGGCTTTGGCATAGTCAGTAAAGCACAAATAGATGTTTTGCTGGAACTCTCTTGCTTTTTCAATGATCCAGCAGATGTTGGCAATTTGATCTCTGGTTCCTCTGCTTTTTTTAAATCCAGCTTGAACATCTGGGAGTTTATGGTTAATATAAGCTAATGTAGCACAGTTGAAAGAGATATAACATGCATCAATTAAGTATATGAAAACTACAGCAAATATAATATCACACAAAGTGTTTTCAGCACGATTCTATCTCTAAATCAGGGCTAAAGGAGGACCCTTCATCTTGGTAAATAGGTTAGTTCATCAGCAAGACACAGTAAGGCTGAGTGTGATGCTCCTCATAAATAACTGAGCTTCAAAAAATCCCAGAGAACTTCAAAATTCAAAGAGTAAAAGCCAACAGAAATAAATGGAGAAATAGGCAAATCCACAGAGTTGGAGATTTCACCACTTCTTTATCAATAACATTTATTATTTCCTTTTTTCCCTTAAGTTGAGCACAAACAAGGGAAGAGAAATTGTATTTCATAATGCAGATTTCTTCCCATCAAACTCTGACTTGTGATTTCATTTCCTCATTTCCCACAACCTATCCTTGAGCTGATGGATAGGGGCTGAAAATGTGCCTGAAGGAACAGAAGGAGAATGAATTCAAAGACTTAGACTGTGCTTGTAGATCCTGCACAGGCCCGGGGCCGGGGGACCGGGGCTGGTGGTGGTGTGTGCTTTGTGTGTGCCATCTATTTCTGGGCCTCAGTTTCCTCCTTTTTATAAAAAAAAAAAAAAAAAAAAAAGATCGTCATCTTTCTTCTTCCTGGAGAATGGAGCCAGAGTCCCTGAAATCACTCTGGGCAGATGGAGGTGGATGCTGCTCGTGGTGCTTCAGAGATGGCACCCATGGTGCTTGCAGTGTTCTGTGAGGCTGATTCTTGTGAAGCAGTTCTGTTCAGCTTCAGTTGTATTTGACTCTTTGCAACCCCATGGACTGCAGCACGCCAGGCTTCCCTGTCCTTCCCCAACTCCTAGAGCTTGCTCAAAGTCATGTCCAAGAGTCGGTGATACCATTGAAACACCTCATTTTCTGTCATCCCCTTCTCCTCTAGCCTTCAATCTTTCCCAGCATCAGGATCTTTTCCAGTGAGTCAGTTCTTCACTTCAGTTGGCCACAGTGTTGGAATATTCAAGTTTATTCAATGACTGAATATTCAATGAATATTCAAGACTGATTTCCTCTAGGGTGGACTGGTTTGATCTCCTGGCAGTCCAAGGAATTCTTCAGAGTCTTCTCCAACACCACAGTTCAAAAGTATCAATTATTTGGTGCTCAGCCTTCTTAATTGTCCAAGTCTCACATCTATACGTGACTACTAGGAAAACCATAGCTTTGACTAGATTGACCTCTGTTGGAAATGTAATATCTCTGCTTTTTAATATGATGTCTACGTTGGTCATAGCGTTTCTTTCAAGGAGCAAGGATCTTTTAATTTGATGGCTGCAGTCACCATCTGCAGTGATTTTGTAGCCCACGAAAAGAAAGTTGTCACTGTTTCCATTGTTTCCCCATCTATTTGCCATGGAATGATGGGACTGGATGTCATGATCTTTGTTTTCTGAATGTTGAATTTTAAACCAGCTTTTTCATTTCCTCTTTCACTTTCATCAAGAGGCTCTTTAGTTCTTCACTTTCTGCCATAAGGGTGTTGTCATCTGCCTATCTGAGGTTATCAATATTTCTCTCAGCAATCTTGATTCCAGCTTGCACTTCATCCAGCCTAGCATTTTGCATGATGTACTCTGTGTATAAGTTAAATAAGCAGGGTGACAATATATAGCCTCGACATACTCTTTTTCCAAATTGGAACCAATCTGTTGTTCCATGTCTGGTTCTAACTGTTGCTTCTTGACTGGCATACAGATTTCTCAGGAGGCAGGTCAGGTGGTCTGATATTCCCATCTCTTGAAGAATTTTCCATGGTTTGTTGTGATCTACACACTCAAAGGCTTTGGCCTAATCAGTAAAGCAGAAGTAAATGTTTTTTTTTTTTCTGGAATTTCCTTGTTTTTTTCTTGCAATGGATGTAGACTATTTGATCTCTGGTTCCTCTGCCTTTTCTAAATCCAGCTTGAACATCTTGAAGTTCATGGTTCATGTACTGTTGAAACCTCACTTGGAGAATTTTGAGCATTACTTTACTAGAGTGTGAGATGGGTGCAATTGTGCAGTACTTTGAACATTCTTTGGCATTGCCCTTCTTTGGGATGGAGGGAATACTGACATTTTCTAGTCCTATAGTCACTGCTGAGGTTTCCAAATTTGCTGGCATATTGAGTACAGCACTTTCACAGCATCATCTTTTAAAATTTGAAATAGCTCAGTTGGAATTCCATCACCTCCATTAGTTTTGTTCATAGTGATGCTTTCTAACGCCCACTTGCCTTTGCATTCCAAAATGTCTGGCTCTAGGTGAGTGATCACAACATCGTGATTATCTGGGTTGTGAAGATCTTTTTTGTATAGTTCTCCTGTGTATTCTTGCCATGTCTTCTTAATATTTTCTGCTTCTCTTAGGTCCATACCATTTCTGTCCTTTATTGTGCCCATCTTTGCATGAAATGTTCCATTGGTATCTCTAATTTTCTTGAAGAGATGTCTAATCTTTCCCATTCTGTCTTCTTTCAACACTTTGTAAATATTGTGTCCCTTCCTCCTGGCCTCTGATTTCTGATGAACAGTCTGGGGATGGTCCTGAACCACCATGGAGGCAGAGCATGACATGTCTCTCAAGCATCTGCCATTTCTGTCTTCCTGTCTAAAGAATAGTAGGATCCAGACACTACTCCCTATTCCAGTATGTACGTAGGGATGGGGGTAAAAGTCTCCTGTTGTTTCTGAGTTTGTCTTTGCACATCAGCTACTTCATGATCACGGTTTACCTGAATGTCACTCAACTCTGTAGTGAGTCTCAGCTTGATTTGGTTTTGGTCAGCAGCTGACCTCCAGGATCCATGTCTTTCCTAGGTCATTACTGCCACCAGCATGCCATTCTCAGAGGAGACTAATGTGGAGGCAGCCTGCATTCCCCTTTAGTGCCCTGCTGACCCCACCTATGTAAGACCTGCCATTTCATCTCCCTGAATGGCAGCAAGATGTAATTGTTGTGTGTTGACCAGGGATAACTAGAGAAAATCACCACAGGGAAGACATGTTCATTTCCCAGGGCTATCATAACAAAGTAGCACAAATGAAGTGGCTTATAACAACAGAAATTTATTCTCTCACAGGTCTGCAGGCCCGAAGTCCAGAATAAATGTGCTGGCAGGGCCATGCTCCTCCTGAAGGCTGTTAGGAAGTTTCCTTCCTTGCCACTTCCAGCTTCTGGTGGCTCCTGGCAGCATTATTCCCACCTCTGTTTCTGTCTTCATATGACTGTCTATCCAATGCATGTGTCTGTGTCCAGTCCCCCTCTTGTAATAAGGACCACTTGTATGGATTACAGCTCATCCCAGTGGCCTTACCTTAACAATCCAATCTACAAAGAACTTATTTGCAATAAGATCACATTCATAGTGTTAGGGCTTCAGCAGCCTTTTAGGAACACAAAGGAAAAAGGCTTAAAAAGTGAAGCTGAATATAAATTTTAACAGNACCTTAACAATCCAATCTACAAAGACCTTATTTGCAATAAGATCACATTCATAGTGTTAGGGCTTCAGCAGCCTTTTAGGAACACAAAGGAAAAAGGCTTAAAAAGTGAAGCTGAATATAAATTTTAACAGAGTACAAGGAACTAAAGCTAAAACCTTGTTGAGGACACTCTCATGAGCCCATTCTTGTTTTTGAATGTTTCATGTACATGCAATCATATCTTCATGTGATCTTTTCCCTGGCTTCTTTCACTTAGCATAATGCTTTCAAAGCTTATTCACATTGTTGCATGTAACTGTACTCCATTCGTTTTTAAAAGGTCTTAGTTGCAGTGCATGGAACCTTCATTGTGTGCCTGATCTCCCTAGTTGAGACATGCAGCCTCAGTAGTTGTGGCACGCAGGCTCTCTAGTTGTCTAGTTGTGGCATGTGGCCTGTGGAGCAGGAGGGCTCAGTAATTGTGGAGCTCAGTCTTAGCTGTTCCATGGCATGTGAAATCTTAGTTTGAAAGCTAGAGATCGTACCTGTGTCCCCAGCTTTGGAAAGTGTATTCTTAACCACTGGACCACCATGGAAGTCCCTACTCCATTCCTTTTTGTGGCTAAGTAATACTCCATTATATGTATATATACATTGTGTGTGTGTGTCCATTCATTAGGTGTCCATTTGGGTTGTTTTCGCTTTATTTTACTATTATGAATAAAGATGCTTTACCATTCATGTAGAAGTTTTGGACTGAACATGTGTTGTCAGTCCTCCTGGATATAAATCTAGGAAGTGAAATTACTGCATCATATGGTAATCTATGTTTAACTTTTTGAGGCAATGCCAAACTGTTTTCTACAGCAGTTGCGTCATTTTACATCCTCACCAGCAGTGGACAAGGGTTAAATTTATCCACATACTCATCAGTGTTTGTTATTTTTTCCCTTTTAAAAAAATCCCAGGGAATATGAAGTGGTATCTTATTTTGATTTGCATTTCCCCAATGACAAATGATGTTCATTATTTTTTAAATGTATTTATTGGCCATTTGTATATCTTATTTGAAGAAACTCCTATTCAAATCTTTCATTCATTTAAAAATTGAATTATTTGTCTTCTTGTTGTAGAGTTATAAGAGTTCATTATATATTCTGGATATGAGATCTTTTTCAGGTTGGCAATTATTTTCTCCCATTCTTTAGGCTGTCTTTTCACTTTCTAGATAGTGTTATTTAATGGGAAAATGTTTTAAATTTTGATTAAATATGACACCTGTTTTTCTTTGGTGCTTTTGATGTCATATATTGGAAACTGTTGTCTAATCCATGGCCATGAAGATTTGCACTTGTTTTCTTCTGAGAGTTTTACAGTTTTAACTCTTACATTTAGGTCTTTGATCTATTTTGAGTTAATGGTTTTATATCATGCAAGATAAGCATACAAATTTACTATTTTGCTTGTGAATATCCAGTGGTCCCAGCACTATATGTTGTTTCTATTCATTAATCTGTTACAGACATTCTTCATGGCATTCTTTATCCTCTTGTAAATATCCCACATATATACAGGCAGCTCGCTAATGTTGAACTAGGTGATTGCCTGCCCTCTGGGATCCCTGGCATGTTCCTCTCGACATGTCCATCAGCTCAACCAGAGTCACTTAGGAATTTCCTAGCCTTCATTCCTTCCCAAAGCAAAAGCAAGAATCAGATGTTTCTCATTATTTAAGTCATAGATTAAAATTATCCATTGCTCACATGGGGCACTTTGTCATTCTATTTTCATTCTTTTTTCACATTTATTTTCACCAATCACCATCCCTTTTCTCAGAGGAGTGACAGTGGCAGGATATTTCTCTGTTTAGTCTAAGAGTGCATCAAAAAGTGAACAAGAAAAAAAGCAAGATTCCCCATCAGGACCTCTGCTGAGATCCACACACAACTCCTTAAACCAAAATGGCCTTTGCAGCTGAGGAAATTTCAAGTCTCAGCATTGGGCATTGGTATTCCTCTTCATTTTTTGCAGTCGCATTCGTGAAGGGTTTGTGGGCCTCACAAATGTACTCAGTTGTTGCAGATCATTTCTCCTTTTTACATGTCTCTTTAGTGATTTCAGGGCTTCCCTGGTGGCTCAACTGGTAAAGAATCTGCCTGTAATGTGAGAGACCTGGGTTTGATCCCTGGTTGGGAGGGTACCCTGGAGAAGATAAAGGCTACCCACTCCAGTATTGTGGCCTGGAGAACTGCATGGACTGTATAGTCCATGGGGTCACAAAGAATCGGACACAACTGAGCAACTTTCACTTAGTGATCTGAGGTCATCAGTAGGCTGAGATTCTCTGGCTGGGTAGGCAAGAGGCAGAGGATACTGTAGGGAGGGACCTGGAAGTGCATAGCTGTATTAGAGATGGGCTTCTGTTGGTGTGTGAAGACGGTGGCGATGGAGATAAAGCAAATGTGAATAAAGAGATAGGGAGGCACACCTAGGACAGATGATACAGGCTAACCTGGCTCACTTATCTGCATCAGACAGCTGATTCTCCCAGGCATTCATGGCACAGGGGTGACTCTCTAGCCCACAATCATATCACCAGTTCTCAGCCCACAAAGACCTATTTCCCTTTTGAGATTCACATAAAATAAAAATCTCCAATCCACTTAAATCTTTAAATTTATCCCTGAATTGAAAAGCCATACCCCTTGCTTACTCTGTGAGTTGGTCAGCTAGTGGGAAAATTCCTCCTTGGGAGGAGACTTTCTGGAGGACCTCCAGGGGCCCTAGGGAATAGGTCTCCAATGACAGCCTCTTTGGACTTGCAGAAACATCTGCATTCACACTGCTGGGGGGCAACAATCCTCTGCCAGTACAGAGGGCCAGCTCTATACTGATGTCTTCCTTCCTTGCCATCAGACACGTGAGTGAGTGTGTGGGTGCATGGTTGTTTGCCCGTCAGGAATGAAACAGCATCTGTGTTCAATGCGTATATAAAATGGATGAAGAAACATCTGCAAATACTGATTTCTTCGAACACAATGTGACTGTCCAGTACATTTATTTCTTCCATTCAGTTCAAACAAATCAATATGTACTCAGACTCTGCCCTGGATCGGTTCTGCCCTTGGTTCACCAGGGAGTCCCGGGGATGAGAGGGCAAATGGTCCTCATCTGCTTTCNCATTTATTTCTTCCATTCAGTTCAAACAAATCAATATGTACTCAGACTCTGCCCTGGATCGGTTCTGCCCTTGGTTCACCAGGGAGTCCCGGGGATGAGAGGGCAAATGGTCCTCATCTGCTTTCAGGAGTAAAAGCAGTTCAGTGACAGCCATGGAGTCAAAGGCAGTCTGAGGTCAGGAGGAAAACACCTAAAATTAACAACAGCTGTTAGGCTCTGCGGAGAGGGGAGTTCAGAGACCATCAGGTAACAGCGGAAGTTTAATGCGGGAGATTTGCCTGACACCTCGGCGGTTGGTAGATTAGGCGAGGTGAGGGAGAAAAAAAGGGAATGCGTGCCCTGAAGCAGCAGTGCACCTGAGATGACCGTGATTATCACTGCAAGGGACGAAGTGTTATTTACAATGTGTCAGGATTGACCTCACCAAAGGCATCAGGCAGCTACCTGCAGAGCAGGTACAGCAGGAACAGGGCGCCTAGCAGGGCCGCCAGACCCAGTTTACACCAGCCATGGGCCACCTCCAAAGCCCGGCCAGCGGGTCGCGCCATTACCCTGCGCAGCCTCTCCTCTGGGCTCAGCCCGCCCAGGGTCTGCTCCAGGCGGTACACGTCGTTGGTGTAGGGGNGCACCTGGCTCTGGCTGTCACCCCTCCAACTCCAGCCCTGCCTCCCACCACTGCAGTGGCTGCCAGCACACCCTGGGAGATGACACAGTCACCGCTCACTTCCAGTCCAGCTCTCCCACCAAAGCCACCAGGCACATGCACACTGCACAGGGACACTTCCACGAAGGACATGCCTTCAAGACCAGGACAGGTGACCGTCCAGCTAACTTCATAGAGCAGACTGAGAAAGGTAAAGAAAATGAGAAAAGAGAGGCATATATTTTAAATGAAAGAACAATATAACAGAGACAGATAATTTGCTTGCCAGAGTCCAAAGCAACAGTAGTAAAAATGCTAACTGAACTTGAGAAAACAACAGCTGAACATGGTGGAAACTTCAGCAAAGAACTAGAAAATATAAAAACCAGTCAGAGCTGACGATTATGATAATNGATAATTTGCTTGCCAGAGTCCAAAGCAACAGTAGTAAAAATGCTAACTGAACTTGAGAAAACAACAGCTGAACATGGTGGAAACTTCAGCAAAGAACTAGAAAATATAAAAACCAGTCAGAGCTGACGATTATGATAATGGAAATGAAAAACATGCAAGAAGGAATTCAGGCCAGCTGAGGTGACACAGAAGAACACCTAAGACAGAAGAATGGAAATCACCTAACCAGAACAGCAAAAAGAAAAGCGTGTTTAAAAAAATGGATGATAGTTTATGGGTCCTCTGGGACAGTGTCAAGACAAGAGAAGAGACAAGACAGAAGTGGGTCAAAAGTGTGTTTGGTGGAATTATAATTGAAAAGTTTCCTAACTTGAGGAAGAAAAACAGATATTCAGGTACAAGAGGCATGGGGCACCGCTGTCAGAGTGGCTGTCATCAGAAAACAAGAAATAACACGTGTTGGCGAGGATGTAGAGGAAAGGGAGCCCTAGTGCACTGATGGTGGGAATGTCAGTTGCTACAGTAATGGTAGGAAACAGTATGGTGGGTCCTTGAAAAATTTAAAATAGAACTTCCATATGATCTAGCAGTTTTACTCATGGGTATATATCTGAAGGAAACGAAAACACTACTTCAGAGAGATGTATGCACTCCAATATTCATAGCAGCATTATTGATAACAACCAAGACAGGAAAGCAACCCAACAGATGATTGGGTAAAGAAGATGTTTTATATATACATGTGTATTGGCTTCCCTGTGCTCAGACAGTGAAGAATTTCCTACAGTGCAGGAGATCTGGGTTTGATCCGTGGGTTGAGAAGATCCCACTGGAGAAGGGAAAGGCTACCCTTGGCAGTATCCATGCCTGGAGAATTACATGGACAGAGAAGCCTGGTGGGCTACAGACCATGGGATCCTAAAGAGTTGGACACAACTGAGTGATTAACAATTTCATTTTTGATTCTCTCTTTAAATATATACATATATATATGAATGAAATGGAATAATCCTCAGCCATAAAAAAGGATGAAATCTTTCCATTTGCAGCAACATGGATGGACGTAGAGGGTATTATATTTATTGAAACAGGTTATGCTTATTGAAATAAGTCATATGAAAGAAAAATGCTGTATGTTTTCACAATCTGGAAAAAAAAAAAAAGCCAAAATGGTTGACTACAACAAAAGAGAAACAAACTCACCAGTGCAAAGAATGAATTAGTGGTTACCGCTGAGGACAGGGCTGAAGCGGGAAGCAAGGTTGGAGAAAAGGATTAAAAGGTAAAAACTATTAGGTATAAAATTAAGATAAGGAATTCCCTGGCAGTCCAGTGGTTGGGGATTTCACTGCCAAGGGCAAGGGTTTGATTCCTGTTTGGGGAACTAAATCCAAGAATCCACAGGGTGTGGCCAGGAAATAAAAGATACAAAAATGTAACGTACAAAAAACATAGTTAATATTTTATATTAACTTCACATGAAGCATAATCTATAAAAATGCCAAGTCACTATGTTGTACATTTGAAAGTACTATAATATTTTAAGTCAACTGTATGTCCATTAAAAATAAGTAAACAAATAACTCTCAATGTGATCTGTGTGCTAGAGAGACTGGGAGGCACCCCTCCAGCTTGTTATGCTCTTGCTTTCGAATCTGAGGCTTCTCAAAGTAAAATGACTATACTCACTCAAACATCATTAAATACAATTAAACATTCTGTGGTCAAGTTTCCCTGATTCTGTGAGCACCTGAACAAGAGAGCACAGTCTCTCCTCAGCCTACTTCTCGAGCCTCAGTTCCAGTGAATCCCC
>SJYW01049116.1:46530-75367 GCA_006410735.1 Raphicerus campestris | reverse complement strand
TGACTGAGCATGCACACATACAGAGAAAGAGAGAGAATTTAAGAGTATGTGCCACATAAGAGTATGTGCCTAGAGCTGTCTCTTATACACATCTTCCCAAAGCTTTCAGTCAATTTTGTCCCAGGGACAAATCCCACGATGTGATTGGTTATATTGTGTCTAGAAATCAACAGGCTCTCTTAATTGACAACAGGGCTGAAATGAAGAAAGAGCTACAAGATTCACAACCAAGAAGACTTTACCTGAAGTAAGATGTCCTCGTCACAGGTGCAAATGAGAAAGTGTGCTACAGGGAATCCACAGAACTCTTGGGTATGTCCTTTGGAAATTCCCGCAAGTTTGGAATGGAGTTTGGAAAGTTCTTCTGAGGTTCTTAACAGCTTAAATCTGGCATTACAAAGGTATACAGTTATTGGAAAAAGTAAAATTTGTACAAACCTTTCTTTTAAACTGGGCTTCCTTGGTAGCTCAGAGGATAAAGCATCTGCCTGCAATGCAGGAGACCCGGGTTCGATCCCTGGGTTGTGAACATCCCCTGACGAAGGAAATGGCAACCCACTCCAGTATTCTTGCCTGGAGAATCCCATGGACAGAGGACCCTGGTGGGCTACAGTCCACAGGATCACAAAAGGTCGGACATGAGAGAGTGACTTCACTTTCTTTTAAAACTTCAAGGGGTCAAGATTTATTTAGCTAATTCAATACTCATTGAACCTGGCATCTTTTGGAATTATTTAAGAGATTGTTAAAAATGTATGTATTTTTATCTTTTGCAATAATTTTTATTTTCCATAGTTCCTTTGATCTTATTGTCCATGTGCAATGCACATTTTTATGTAGCTGCAATGCTATCACATACACTATTCACAGTCTGTGTTTTTTTCTTAATATTAAACACATCTGCCATATTGCTCCAATCTTTATGGCTGCAGAAATGCCATTGTGGTGATTCATAATATATAAAAATGTGTATTTCTTTGATTTATATTCCTATATCTCTACTTAAAAATATTAAGTTCCCCTCCATGCCAAATTATTTTTAATCATTCAGCCCATGACTTGAGTTTTTGAATCAGTTATCCTAGTCCCACCCCTTCAGTACACAGTTGCGATGAGGAAATTAACATGGTACAGCAGCCTACAAAGGCCGGCTTAACTTGGGGAGAAGATATTCAAGAGTCCCTGTAGGGCAAGGGGTGAGGACCTAGTTCATAACCTTAGTTGTTTCCTGCACTATTGTGGATAGTGCTAAGGAGAGTGGAGGTTTTAGGACAATTACAGAATTCTCACTTTGTAACTTGTTCTGAGGTTAGCTTTCCTTATAAGTCCCCAGGAATACCTTTTGCCTTTGCTGAACATGCTTTTGGGGGGGTGTTTGTTGACTTTGAAAATGCGTTTTGGTATCTGCAGTAGGTCTAGCAATCACCTTTCTTATTTACTAGGGGACTAGGGAAGAAGAGGGGCTTCCCAGGTGGCTCAGTGGTAAAGAATCTTGCTGCCAGTGCAGGAGACGCAAGAGATGTGGGCTTGATTCCTGGGTCAGAAGGATCCCCTGGAGCAGGAAATGGCAACCCAGTCTAGTATTCTTGCCTGGAAATTTCCATGGAGAAAGGAGCCTCATGGGCTACAGTCCAGGGGGTCATAAAGAGTCAGACATGGATGACTGAGCATGCACACATACAGAGAAAGAGAGAGAATTTAAGAGTATGTGCCACATAAGAGTATGTGCCTAGAGAAGGAAATGGCAACCCACTCCAGTACTCCTGCCTAGAAAGCTTTATGGATGGAGGAGCCTGGTGGGCTACAGTCCATGGGGTTGCAAACAGTTGGACATGACTGTGTGACTTTACTTTCAAGAGTATGTGCATCATGTAGCATCACTGGTCAAGGGATGTGAATTTTGAGCAAACTCGGGAGATAGTGGAGGACAGAGGAGACTGGTTGGTTACAGTCCAGGGGTTGCAAAGAGTTAGACACGCCTGAATGACTAAACAACAACAGGAGCATGTGCAACAAGAGCTGGAGAGTGATGCTTACCACTTCTGAACTTACTCTATTTGACACTCAAAACATCCTCACTAACCTACACATGCGAAGTTACTGTCTCTAGGTCTTGTTTCCCTTTCTCATACTTACTAGAGTGCTAGTTTTATGGCTAGCATTTCATGGCTACTCGCTAGTCAGTTTCACATGGGCTTNAACATCCTCACTAACCTACACATGCGAAGTTACTGTCTCTAGGTCTTGTTTCCCTTTCTCATACTTACTAGAGTGCTAGTTTTATGGCTAGCATTTCATGGCTACTCGCTAGCCAGTTTCACATGGGCTTTTCCTGTTGCCCACAGGTCCTACTCCCGGACTGACTCCCTTTCCCTTACACTCACCTTTCCTGCAGAATTGGTGACAGGCTCTAACGTTAGATCCAAGAAGCTCCTGATCTGCTGCCTGCCCTTGGCTGTGGGTGCAGTGACTGGTTTCCTCCCCACCAACGAGGAAGTCTCAGTGCTTCTCAGAGCTCAAGAAGCTCAGGGAGGGGAGGGCCCAGTGGTGATGACTTAAAGAGACAGCAACATTAACCAGTGAACTGGTGAGTATGCAGTATTGTCACTGCATATCCTATCCCATGCTGATTCCCTGGTAGCTCAGCTGGTAAATATCTGCCTGAAATGCAGGAGACCTGGGCCAGGAAGATACCCTGGAGAAGAGATAAGCTACCCACTCCAGTTTTCTTGGGCTTCCCTGGTTAGTTCCGTCAGTAAAGAATCTGCCTGCAATGCAAGAACTTGGGTTCAGTCCCTGAGATGGGGAGGTCCCCGGAGGAGGGCATGGCAACTTACTCCAGTATTCTTACCTCACAGACAGAGGAACCTGGAGGGCCGCAGTCCATGGGGTCACAAAGAGTCGGACATGACTGAGCCACTAAGCACATCCTATCCCATAGCTCTGGGCTATGGTAATGTTTTCCAGAGGTTTCTGTGACACCAGCATCTTGTCCCCAACAGGGGCTATAACGTCAAGTTTCTGAGATCTCTTTTTATTTCCAACTTTTGACCAATAATCTTATCTCCAGTTGTCTCATACTTTTTAGGCATTTTTAAATAAAACGGCCTCTTGAGTGTCTCCTTTCCCAGGATAGGAATTTCTGAGTGAACATCAGCATGGACAATGCCACAAAAGTGGTTCTGCCTGCCAGGAACATCACCCTCTAGGTTTACTGAGATATAATTGAATGTGACATCATATACATATAAAATGCATGATACATTGATTTGATTATACTTACATATTGCAAAATGATTCCTATCACAACATTAGCTAACATCTGCATCACTTCACATAATTACCATTTCCTTTTGGTGCTGAGATCTACTATCTTGGCAACTTTCAAGCAGATAATACCTTAATACAAGTAGGTAATACTTTTAAGTTGCACTATAATCACTGTGTGTGTACCTATTCATCTTCTCCCTGGAGGTTTGTACTCTTTGACCAACATCTTCAAATTTCTCACACCCTGCAGCCCCTAATAATTAGCATTCTACTCTCCATTTCAAGGAATTTGACTTTTTAAAATTCTACATTAAAAAGTGATACCATATAGTATTTGTTGTTCTCTGTCTGACATATTTCACTTAGTAAATGCCCTGAACTGCACGCAATTGCACTCATCCCACAAGCTAGCAAAGTAATGCTGAAAATTCTCCAAGCAAGGCTTAAACAGTACATGAGCCATGAACTTCCACATGTTGAAGCCGGATTTAGAAAAGGCAGAGGAACCAGAGATCACATTGTCAACATCCGTTGGATCATAGAAAAACAATAGAATTCCAGAAAAACATCTCCTTTTGCTTCCTTGACTACACTAAAACCTTAAAATGTATGGATCACAACTAACTAGAAAGTTCTGAAAGAGACAGGAATACCAAACCACCTTACATGCCTCCCGAGAAATCAAGGAACAACAGTTAGAAATGGATGTGGAACAAAGGACTGGTTTCAAATTGGGAAAGGAATACATCAAAGCTGTATATTGTCACCCTGCTTATTTGACTTACATGCACAGTGCATCATGCGAAATGCCAGGCTGGATGAATCATAAGCTGGAATCAAGATTGCTGGGAGAAATATCAATAACCTCAAATATGCAGATGACACCACCCTTATGGCAGAAAGTGAAGGAGAACTAAAGAACCCCTTGGTAAGGGTGAAAGAAGAGAGTGAAAAAGCTGGCTTAAAACTCAACATTCAAAAAATGAAGATCATGGCACCTGGTCCCATCACTTCATGGCAAATAGATGGAGAACCAGTGGAAACAATGGCAGATTTCATTGTCTTGAGCTCCAAAACCACTGCAGATGGTGACCGCAGCCATGAAATTAAAAGAAGCTTGCTCCTTGGAAGAAAAGCTCTGACCAACCTAGACAGTGTATTAAAAAACAGAGACATTACTCTGCCGACAAAGGTCCATCTGATCAAAGCTATGGTTTCTTCAGTAGTCATGTATGGATGGGAGAGTTGGACTACAAAAAAAGCTGAGCACNGACTTACATGCACAGTGCATCATGCGAAATGCCAGGCTGGATGAATCATAAGCTGGAATCAAGATTGCTGGGAGAAATATCAATAACCTCAAATATGCAGATGACACCACCCTTATGGCAGAAAGTGAAGGAGAACTAAAGAACCCCTTGGTAAGGGTGAAAGAAGAGAGTGAAAAAGCTGGCTTAAAACTCAACATTCAAAAAATGAAGATCATGGCACCTGGTCCCATCACTTCATGGCAAATAGATGGAGAACCAGTGGAAACAATGGCAGATTTCATTGTCTTGAGCTCCAAAACCACTGCAGATGGTGACCGCAGCCATGAAATTAAAAGAAGCTTGCTCCTTGGAAGAAAAGCTCTGACCAACCTAGACAGTGTATTAAAAAACAGAGACATTACTCTGCCGACAAAGGTCCATCTGATCAAAGCTATGGTTTCTTCAGTAGTCATGTATGGATGGGAGAGTTGGACTACAAAGAAAGCTGAGCACTGCAGAATTGATGCTTTTGAACTGTGGTGTGGGAGAAGACTCTTGAGAGTCCCTTGGACTGCAAGGAGATCCAACCAGTTAATCCTAAAGGAAATCAGTCCTGAATATTCATTAGAAAGACTGATGCTGAAGCTAAAACTCCAATACTTTGGCCACCTGATGTGAAGAACTAACTCATTACAAAAGACTCTCATGCCGGGAAAAACTAAAGGCAGGAGGAGAAGGGGATGACAGAGGATGAGATGGTTGGATGGCATCACTGACTCAATGGACATGAGTTTGAGCAAGCTCCATGTGTTGGTCATGGGCAGGGAAGCTTGGCATGCTACAGTCCATGAGATGGCAAAGAATCAGACATAACTGTGTTACTGAACTGAAATACCCTCAAGATCCATCCATGTTGTTGTAAACAGCAAGATGTCTTTCTCTCTCGTGGCTGAATCACATTCTGTGTGTGTATGTATGTGTGGCTTCCCTGATGGCTCAGTGGTAAAGAATCTGCCTGCAATGCAGGAGCTGCAAGAGATGTGGGATCGATCCCTGGGTCAGAAAGATCCCTTTGAGGAGGAAATTAGAACCCACTCCAGTATTCCTGTCTAGAAAATTCCATGGACAGAAGATCCTGGCAGGCTGCAGTTCATGGGGTCACAAAGAGTCAGACCCTAATGAGCATACACACANTTTAGAAAAGGCAGAGGAACCAGAGATCACATTGTCAACATCCGTTGGATCATAGAAAAACAATAGAATTCCAGAAAAACATCTCCTTTTGCTTCCTTGACTACACTAAAACCTTAAAATGTATGGATCACAACTAACTAGAAAATTCTGAAAGAGACGGGAATACCAAACCACCTTACATGCCTCCCGAGAAATCAAGGAACAACAGTTAGAAATGGATGTGGAACAAAGGACTGGTTTCGAATTGGGAAAGGAATACATCAAAGCTGTATATTGTCACCCTGCTTATTTGACTTACATGCACAGTGCATCATGCGAAATGCCAGGCTGGATGAATCATAAGCTGGAATCAAGATTGCTGGGAGAAATATCAATAACCTCAAATATGCAGATGACACCACCCTTATGGCAGAAAGTGAAGGAGAACTAAAGAACCCCTTGGTAAGGGTGAAAGAAGAGAGTGAAAAAGCTGGCTTAAAACTCAACATTCAAAAAATGAAGATCATGGCACCTGGTCCCATCACTTCATGGCAAATAGATGGAGAACCAGTGGAAACAATGGCAGATTTCATTGTCTTGAGCTCCAAAACCACTGCAGATGGTGACCGCAGCCATGAAATTAAAAGAAGCTTGCTCCTTGGAAGAAAAGCTCTGACCAACCTAGACAGTGTATTAAAAAACAGAGACATTACTCTGCCGACAAAGGTCCATCTGATCAAAGCTATGGTTTCTTCAGTAGTCATGTATGGATGGGAGAGTTGGACTACAAAAAAAGCTGAGCACTGCAGAATTGATGCTTTTGAACTGTGGTGTGGGAGAAGACTCTTGAGAGTCCCTTGGACTGCAAGGAGATCCAACCAGTTAATCCTAAAGGAAATCAGTCCTGAATATTCATTAGAAAGACTGATGCTGAAGCTAAAACTCCAATACTTTGGCCACCTGATGTGAAGAACTAACTCATTACAAAAGACTCTCATGCCGGGAAAAACTAAAGGCAGGAGGAGAAGGGGATGACAGAGGATGAGATGGTTGGATGGCATCACTGACTCAATGGACATGAGTTTGAGCAAGCTCCATGTGTTGGTCATGGGCAGGGAAGCTTGGCATGCTACAGTCCATGAGATGGCAAAGAATCAGACATAACTGTGTTACTGAACTGAAATACCCTCAAGATCCATCCATGTTGTTGTAAACAGCAAGATGTCTTTCTCTCTCGTGGCTGAATCACATTCTGTGTGTGTATGTATGTGTGGCTTCCCTGATGGCTCAGTGGTAAAGAATCTGCCTGCAATGCAGGAGCTGCAAGAGATGTGGGATCGATCCCTGGGTCAGAAAGATCCCTTTGAGGAGGAAATTAGAACCCACTCCAGTATTCCTGTCTAGAAAATTCCATGGACAGAAGATCCTGGCAGGCTGCAGTTCATGGGGTCACAAAGAGTCAGACCCTAATGAGCATACACACATATATATGCACACACTCTACGTCACTTTTATCCATTCATCCATAGACAGAACCTTAGGTTCTCTATGTATATTGGCTATGTGAATAATACTGCAGTGAAGATGGGAATGCAAATACCACATCAAGATTCTGTTTTCCTGTCCTTTGGATAGATATCCAGAAGTAGGATTGTTCAACATATACTAGTTACATTTTTAATTTTCTGAGGAATCTCCATACTGTTTTCCGTAGTGACTGCACTAATTTGCTTTCTTACCAACTGTGCACACAGGTTCCCTTTTCTCCATATCCTCACCAACTTGATATTGCTTGTCTTTTTTTAAAGTTTATTTTTAATTGAAAGATAATTGCTATATATTTTCATGCTGCTTATTTAACTTATATGCAGACTACATCATGAGAAATGCTGGGCTGGATGAAGCACAAGCTGGAATCAGGATCGCCAGGAGAAATATCAATCCCTTTTGATATGCAGATGACACCACCCTTATGGCAGAAAGCAAAGAAGAACTAAAGAGCCTCTTGATGAAAGTGAAAGAGGAGAGTGAAAAAGCTGACTTAAAACCCAACGTTCAGAAAACTAAATGGCATCTGGTCCCATTACTTCATGGCGAATGGGTGAGGAAACAGTGGAAACAGTGACAGACTTTATTTTGGGGGGCTCCAAAAACACTGCAGATGGTGACCACAGCCATGAAATTAAAAGACACTTTCTCCTTGGAAGAAAAGTTATGACCAACCTAGACTGCATGTTAAAAGGCAGAGACATTACTTTGTCAACAAAGGTCCATCTAGTCAAAGCTATGGTTTTTCCAGTAGTCATGTATGGATTGGAGCGTTGGACCATAAAGAAAGCTGAGTGCTGAATAATTTATGCTTTTTAAATGTGGTGTTGGAAAAGACTCCTGAGAACCCTTGGACTGCAAGGAGATCCAACCAGTCCATCCTAAAGGAAATCAGTCCTGAATATTCATTGGAAGGACTGATGCTGAAGCTCAAACTCCCATACTTTGGCCACCTGATACAAAGAACTGACTCATTTGAAAAGACCCTGATGCTGGGAAAGATTCAAGGTGGGAGGAGAAGGGGACAACAGAGGATGAGACGGTTGGATGACATCACCGACTCAATAGATGTGAGTTTGAGTAAACTCTGGGAGTTGGTGATGGACAGGGTGGCCTGGTGTGCTGCAGTCCATGGGGTCGCAAAGAGTCGGACACGACTGAGTGACTGCACTGAACTGACTGACTTGCTTTACAGTATTGTGTTGGTTTCTGCCAAACATCAACATGAATCAGCCATAGGTTATCCTTATTATTGATTGTCTTGTTGATGATGGCCATTCTAACAGGTGNAATATTCATTAGAAAGACTGATGCTGAAGCTAAAACTCCAATACTTTGGCCACCTGATGTGAAGAACTAACTCATTACAAAAGACTCTCATGCCGGGAAAAACTAAAGGCAGGAGGAGAAGGGGATGACAGAGGATGAGATGGTTGGATGGCATCACTGACTCAATGGACATGAGTTTGAGCAAGCTCCATGTGTTGGTCATGGGCAGGGAAGCTTGGCATGCTACAGTCCATGAGATGGCAAAGAATCAGACATAACTGTGTTACTGAACTGAAATACCCTCAAGATCCATCCATGTTGTTGTAAACAGCAAGATGTCTTTCTCTCTCGTGGCTGAATCACATTCTGTGTGTGTATGTATGTGTGGCTTCCCTGATGGCTCAGTGGTAAAGAATCTGCCTGCAATGCAGGAGCTGCAAGAGATGTGGGATCGATCCCTGGGTCAGAAAGATCCCTTTGAGGAGGAAATTAGAACCCACTCCAGTATTCCTGTCTAGAAAATTCCATGGACAGAAGATCCTGGCAGGCTGCAGTTCATGGGGTCACAAAGAGTCAGACCCTAATGAGCATACACACATATATATGCACACACTCTACGTCACTTTTATCCATTCATCCATAGACAGAACCTTAGGTTCTCTATGTATATTGGCTATGTGAATAATACTGCAGTGAAGATGGGAATGCAAATACCACATCAAGATTCTGTTTTCCTGTCCTTTGGATAGATATCCAGAAGTAGGATTGTTCAACATATACTAGTTACATTTTTAATTTTCTGAGGAATCTCCATACTGTTTTCCGTAGTGACTGCACTAATTTGCTTTCTTACCAACTGTGCACACAGGTTCCCTTTTCTCCATATCCTCACCAACTTGATATTGCTTGTCTTTTTTTAAAGTTTATTTTTAATTGAAAGATAATTGCTGTATATTTTCATGCTGCTTATTTAACTTATATGCAGACTACATCATGAGAAATGCTGGGCTGGATGAAGCACAAGCTGGAATCAGGATCGCCAGGAGAAATATCAATCCCTTTTGATATGCAGATGACACCACCCTTATGGCAGAAAGCAAAGAAGAACTAAAGAGCCTCTTGATGAAAGTGAAAGAGGAGAGTGAAAAAGCTGACTTAAAACCCAACGTTCAGAAAACTAAATGGCATCTGGTCCCATTACTTCATGGCGAATGGGTGAGGAAACAGTGGAAACAGTGACAGACTTTATTTTGGGGGGCTCCAAAAACACTGCAGATGGTGACCACAGCCATGAAATTAAAAGACACTTTCTCCTTGGAAGAAAAGTTATGACCAACCTAGACTGCATGTTAAAAGGCAGAGACATTACTTTGTCAACAAAGGTCCATCTAGTCAAAGCTATGGTTTTTCCAGTAGTCATGTATGGATTGGAGCGTTGGACCATAAAGAAAGCTGAGTGCTGAATAATTTATGCTTTTTAAATGTGGTGTTGGAAAAGACTCCTGAGAACCCTTGGACTGCAAGGAGATCCAACCAGTCCATCCTAAAGGAAATCAGTCCTGAATATTCATTGGAAGGACTGATGCTGAAGCTCAAACTCCCATACTTTGGCCACCTGATACAAAGAACTGACTCATTTGAAAAGACCCTGATGCTGGGAAAGATTCAAGGTGGGAGGAGAAGGGGACAACAGAGGATGAGACGGTTGGATGACATCACCGACTCAATAGATGTGAGTTTGAGTAAACTCTGGGAGTTGGTGATGGACAGGGTGGCCTGGTGTGCTGCAGTCCATGGGGTCGCAAAGAGTCGGACACGACTGAGTGACTGCACTGAACTGACTGACTTGCTTTACAGTATTGTGTTGGTTTCTGCCAAACATCAACATGAATCAGCCATAGGTTATCCTTATTATTGATTGTCTTGTTGATGATGGCCATTCTAACAGGTGTGAAATGATATCTCATTCTGGTTTTGATTTGCATTTCCTGGATGATTAGCAGTGTTGAGAATTTTTTCGATTATCTGTTGGCCATGTGCATGTCTTCTTTGGGAAAATGTCTGTTAAGTTTGTCTGCTCATTTTTAAATTGAATTGCTTATTTCCTTTGCTAGAGAGCTGTATGAATTCCTGGTATACTTTTTACTTTTTACCGCTTGTCAGATATTTGATTTCATATTTTCTTCCATTCCATAAGTTGCCTTCACATTTTGTAGATTGTTTCATTTGTTGTGCAGAAATTTTTTACATTGATATAATCTCACTTATTGATTTTTGCTTTTTTAAAAAGTTTTTTTCCCCAGTGTTTGTTTATTTGACTGCACTGGATCTAAGATTTTTGCTTTTTTCACTTGTACTTTTGGTGTCAAATCCAAAAGATCATTGCCAACCTGATGTCAAGAACCGTCCCCACTATGTTTTCTTCTAGGAGTTTTGTGGTTTTAAGTCATATGTTTAAATCTCACTCTGTTTTGAATTAATTTTTGGTTTTGGTGTATGATATGGCAATCCACTCCAGTGTTCTTGCCTGGAGAATCCCAGGGATGGAGGAGCCTGGTGGGCTGCTGTTTATGGGGTCATGCAGAGTTGGACATGACTGAAGCAGCTTAGCAGCAGCAGCAGCAGAGGCATCCAGTTTCACTCTTTTGCATGTGGCTGTCTAGTTTTTCCAAACCACTTATTGAAAAAGTACTTACTCCCCCACTGTATACTCTTGGATCATTTGTAGTAACTGATTCACCATATATGCATGGGTTTATTTCTAAAGTCTGTTTTCTGTTCCACGTGTCTTTTTGTGCCAGTACTATATGATTTTGATTAGTATAGCTTTGTAATATGGTTTGAAATCAGAAAGTGTGATGCCTCTAGTTTTGTGCTTCTTTCTGAAAACTTCTTTGCCTATTTGAGATCTTTTGTGTTTCCTACAGGTTTTAGCATTGTTTTTTTTTCTATTTCTGTGAAAAAGCACATTGGAATTCTGATAAGAATTGCATTGAATCTACAGATCTCTTTGGGTAGTATGGACATTTTTGCAATATTAATTCTTTCAATTCATGAGCATAAAATACCTTTTCATTTACTTGTGGCTTTTAATTTCTTTTATCAATGTCTTGTTTTCACTGTACAAGTCTTTCTCCTCTTTGGTTAAATTTATTCCCAGGTGAGTTATTCCTTCAGATGCTATGTAAGCGAGATTGTTTCTCTTTCTGATAAATCATTATCAGTGTACAGAAATGCTGATTTTTTATATGATTTTATCTGCAATTTTACTTAATGTGCTTATTACTTATCACATTTTTGGTGGAGTCTTAAAATTTTATGTATATAAGGCCATGTCATTTGAAAATAGAGACAGTTTTACTTCCTTCGGACTTAGATGTCCTTTATTTCTCTCTCTTACTTAATTGCTCTGCCTAGGACTCCAAGTACTATATTGAATAAAAGTGGCAAGAGTGAGCATCCTTGTAATTTTCCTGAGTTTAGAGGAAAAGCTTTCACTGTTGAGTATGACAGCTGTAGGCTTGTTGTATATGGCCTTTGCTAAGAGAGGTATGTTCCCTTTGTATCCAGTTTGTTCAGAGTTTGTATCGTGAAAGGACATTGAATTTTGTCAAAGTTTTTTTTTGGTGTCTATTGAGATGATCACATGGTTTTTATTGTTCACTGTGCTAATGTAGTGAATCACATTGTGGATGTAGAACCATCTTTGTGGCCCTCATTTCCTTGTTTTTGAATAGTGTATTTTCTTACCTAATTGCTCTAGTTAGAACCTCGGGTAAAAAGTTGAAATGAAATGATGAGAGCAGATATCCTTGTCTTATGCCTAATCTTAGCAGGAAAATTTTCAGTCTCTCATCATTAAGTTGGAGAGGGCAATGACACCCAAACCAGTACTCCTGCCTGGAAAATCCCATGGATGAAGGAGCCTGGAAGGCTGCAGTCCATGGGGTTGCTGAGGGTCGGACACGACTGAGTGACTTCACTTTCAATTTTCACTTTCATGCATTGGAGAAGGAAATAGCAACCCACTCCAGTGTTCTTGCCTGGAGAATCCCAGGAATGGGGGAGCCTGGTGGGCTGCCATCTATGGGGTCACACAGAGTCAGACATGACTGAAGTGACTTAGCAACAGCAGCAGCATCATTAAGCATGGTACTAGTTAGAATTTTCATAGATCACTTTTAATCAGGTTGGAAATTTCTTTCTCTTTCTAGTTTATTGAGTGTTTTTAATATACTATGAAATGGCATTCATTTTTCTCAAATACTCTTCTAAATCTATTGAAATAACCTTTCTTTATACTATTGATATGGCTTACTAAATTATATCAATTGATATTAAGCCAATATTTCTTCCTAAGGAAAATGTGACTTGTTCTTGGTGTATCCGTTTAGTTCAGTTCAGTCACTTAGTCGTGTCCGACTCCTTGAGAGGCCATGAATTGCAGCACGCCAGGCTTCCCTATCCATCACCAGCTCCTGGAGTTCATTCAAACTCACGTCCATCGAGTCGATGATGACATCCAGCGATCTCATCCTCTGTTGTCCCCTTCTCCTCCTGCCCCCAATCCCTCCCAGCATCAGAGTCTTTTCCAATGANTGGCGCCTGGTTTAAGAAAAAAATCACCCCTGGCAAAAATAAGTTTTCTGGTTAACTGACCGTTATCAGAAAAGGGCCATGAAATGTCAGCAGGCCTCATGGCCAGAAGATGATGTAAAACCCATAAGACCTTTGTATAATTTTATATGAAGCACTTGATTGTGACAAGGGTCAGGTCTACTGACCCCCGCGTGACTCTGTATTCATCCCTATGTATAACAAAAGGTATATAAGCAAACCTGAAAAATGAATAAATCGGATCAGTTTCTGGAAAGACTGACTCCCTCGTGTCGTTTCTTTCTTGCTCCCTGTTTTTCTGGCTGAATTCCCACCTGGAATGTGGGTTNATGTATAACAAAAGGTATATAAGCAAACCTGAAAAATGAATAAATCGGATCAGTTTCTGGAAAGACTGACTCCCTCGTGTCGTTTCTTTCTTGCTCCCCGTTTTTCTGGCTGAATTCCCACCTGGAATGTGGGTTCTCACCAAGCCTGCTAATTTTGCCTGGGCTTCTAAGATTGGACCAGGGAGGCCTCAGTGCCTCCTCTCCTTTGGGAGAATGGAAAGATGCCTGTGGCCTACGTAGGTGGTGATTGGTATTCCACGTAAACCATGTTATTCAGCCTCTTTTTCTCCACTAATTTTCCTACTACAGTATCCATTTCTAATCTCTCTATATATCTGTAATTAAATACGTTTTTTCCTGGGACGCTTACTCCGTCTCCCCTTCGAATTACCCTGGATCCACCAGGGCTGGACCCCAGCAGTAAATGAATTTAGGTGATGATAAGTGAAAAATAAAGCAGAGGAATGGGAGTTGGAGTGGGCAACTTTAGTTAAGGGAGTAGAGGATGACCTTTCTAGGAAAATGATTTTTAAACAGAGTCCTGAAACACAGAAGTTAAACCATGCAGAAGCAAGATTATTATTATGTTCTAGACCATATGACCCACCAATCCCACTCCTGGGCATAGACCTGGAGAAAACCTCAAAAGACACGCACACCAGTGCTCATCACAGCGGCATTACAAGAGCTGGGACGTGGAAGCAGCTCAGCGTCTATCAGCAGAGGAACGCATAAAGAAGATGTAGGACACTCACACAGCGGATTATTACTCCGCCGTGAAAGAGAACGAAACGGGGTCATTTGTAGAGACATGGATGGACCTAGAGCGTACCACACAGAGTGAAGTGAGTCAGGAAAACAATATCACGGATTAATTCATATACGTGGACTCCAGAAGAATAGGACAGGTGATCCTATTTGCAAAGNTATACTCAGATACAAAATATAAGAATATTTTAAAAAGTCTCCCACTCCAATAGATGCTCTACTCATATGTTTTGCTTTTCATAAATACTTTACTGTTTTAGAATGTTGTTGTTCAGTGGCTAAGTGGTGTCCGCCCCTTTGCAACCCTATGGACTGCAGCATGCCAGGCTTCCCTGTCTATCACAACTCCTGGAGCTTGCTCAAACTCATGTCCATCGAGTTGGTGATACAACCCAACCATCTTGTCCTCTCTCTTCCCCTTCTCCTGTTTTCAATCTTTCTAAGCATCAGGGTCTTTCTCAGTGAGTTAGCTGTTTGCATCAGGTGACCAAAGTACTGGAACTTTGGCCTCAGTATCAGTCCCTCTCATGATTATTCAGAATAGATTTCCTTTAGGATTGACTTGTTTGATCTCTTTGCAGTTCAAGGAACTCTCAAGAGCCTTCTCTAACACTACAATTCAAAAACATCAATTCTTTGACACTCAGCCTTCTTTATGGTCCAACTCTCACATCCATAGATACCATTGGAAAAACCAGTAGCTATTTTAGAATGTAGAAGTAGGTTAAAAATGATTTTTCATTTTTGCTATTTTTATCTCATTTGTTTAAGATAATATGCTTTTATTTTTGAATATACCAGTCTCCTCATCCTAACTATGGAAAATCATTTATTTTCTTCATCCAGAAGAAAATAAAAGTCCAGATACAGAACTTTAAACTTTCAAATTTGGACATACTTACTTTTGCAAAGAAAATGTTGCTATGCCACAACCTGTGATCAGGTCTCATAAATAATTCACCCACAGAATCTGGGTTGTATGAATGTGGTGCTTCTAAATCCTCTTACATAATAGTTTTAGAGGCTCCAAAGAGCCTGCAATGCAGGAGACCCGAGTTCAGTCCCTGGGTTTGGAAGACATCCTAGAGAAGGGCATGGCAACCCGCTCCAGTATTCTTGCCTGGAGAATTCCATGGACAGAGGTGCCTGGTGGGCTCTAGTCCATGGGGTTGCAAAAGTTGGACATGACTGACTGACTGTCATTTTCACTTTCTTTCATAGAGTTAAAAGCTGTCACTCTCATCAGTATTCCTTATACATCAATAGGGTGCATGGCAGTAAGCTTTCAGTTTTCACTAAAAACACCTGCAGATTAATTATTGCTGCTCTTTGGGAAGCACACTATCATTTATGTGCATTCTTTTCCATTGGTTACAATAAATTTTTCTTGCAGAGTAAATAAAGATGACCAGCAGCTTCTCAATATGAGAAAGACTGTCAATTCCCAGTTGACCCTTGCTAAAATATCATAGGAAGGAAAAAAAAAATCACTGCAAAAGAAATAAATTCTTTAGGGAAGCTGTCAATCATGCCTTTTTGCAATCTATCCTGAACAATTTGCTTTAGGCTCATTTAAAAGGCTACATATGATCTTCCCTGTGTAAGGGAAGGGCTTCCTTTCCTATATACCCACTTCAGCGGTAAAGAATCCTGGTGCCAATGCAAGAGACAGAATTTCCATCCCTAGTCTGGGAGGATCTCACATGCTGCAGAGCAACTAAGCCTGTGTGCCACAAGTACTGAGGTTGTGTTCTAGAGCCCACATGTCACAACTCTAGAGCCCATGCTTTCCAGCAAGAGAAACCCACATTCCCTGCAACTGGAGATTAGCCCCCACTCTCTGCAACCAGAGAAAAGCCCAGGTGCAGCAGCAAAGACCCAGTGCAGTCAAAAGGTAAAAAAATAAAATAAAATAAAATATAAAGGCTACATAAAATTACCCAGTTAGCATTTTACTTTTTGCCTGGCCAACTCATTACTCACTGCTCATCAGATACAGCAGTTTAGGACAGATTCCATGGGAAGCACACAGCGCTTAAAGGGAAGAAGTCCTCAGAAACAGGGATAGGTAGGGATCACAGAAGAGACAGGGAGGATTTTCATTGTGTCAGCTGTTTCTGAGTTCTTTTCTTACCTACTTACCTTGAAGAAAAAAGGCTGACTAAAAACATCAAATATATCATCAAGACTGTTCTGTATAAAGTGGGGCTGTCTGGTAGGATTTTGTAAACCTGCTCAGCCATTAGACTCCTGGTAAGACTTTGCCTGAGAGGAACTGTCAGAGATCTGAGTGCCATCTGGTGGGGCAGGGAAGACAAGGACAAGGGAAGCCAAAAGTGAGCACAAGCTTGTCTAGTTACTACCCTGCACTCAGGAAGCTTCTTGACCTGCTGGTACACTAGCAGACACAGTAATCTTTCCCTACTTCCTTTCTACTCCCTCTCTAGGAAGCCCTGCCAAACAGGATCCAGCACTTCTCGTGTAAATGCCATCTTTACCCCTTCACCTCCTGAGGAAGGAAGAGTCCAGAAACTTATCTCCTAACAGGATTGTCATTAAATTTGGGGGTTACTCTACATTTCGATTCAACAGATATTCATTTGATTCCATACGTGCAAGAAAGCTGAAAACCTTTGTAGTTTCTTCTTTTTGATTCTGCCTAACTAAAACCTCTGTTGCATTTGTGTATCAACAAAGGCCATCAGCTTCAAAGGAACAGTTCTGTCCAGCCAAAAGGCCAAAATCTCCAGGGCGCAACAATTTTCAGGTTCATGGTACAAAATACTGTTCACTTGAAATTTTAAACAATTGGCTAGACAGTATTCCTCCCTTCCATCTACTCTCAATCTCTGGAAAAGCTCAGACCATTGGGAACATACATATCTTTCAAATTTTGAGAGTCTTCTGCAAAAGTCATGCCTCACATACACTGTAAAAGAGATTTTCCTCTTCATTTCTCTAGTACTCTCCCTGGGCCAGGGAGTCCCTCATAGAGGGATTGCACTCAGCCAGCAGAACCTGGATGCCAATGGCCTCATGAACCCTGAGAACGTCTTTCATCATGTGGATCCCTGCTGGATCTAAAAGTTGTATTGCACTGCAGTCAGTCACGATGGTGTGGAACTCTAAGGAATCATGGGAAAGTCACACTGATCCTGGATTCCACTGAGAGTGACTATTTCCCTTTTGATCTTTTTCTTTGCTACCTTCTTCCCAGCTGCCTATGAGATGATTAGATGGCATCACTGACTCAATGGACATGAATTTCAGCAAACTCTGGGATTTGGGGATGGACAGGGAGGCCTGGTGTGCTGCAGTCCATGGGGTCGCAAAGAGTCGGACATGACTGAGCTACTGAACTGAACCAAACTTACTAAGACTGGATTGAGAGCAGGGTTGTTTTCTAAAGAAGATTTAAAATATTCTCTCTTCATGTAATAGAGAGTGGATTCAAGGTGGACAATCTTGATGGCTGATTTAGCCTGACAGTTCTTGTAGGCAGACATGGATTCAAAGATTTCAGGCTCTTTTGGTGGGCCAAGCCAGTGAAGTCTTTGACTTCTGAGTGTAGAGGATGAGCCAAAACAGAAAAACCAACCCCAATAAGCAGGCCTATTTCAGTAAGTAGTTCAGAAGACAGCATAGTATCAAACAAGATAACTGTATCTATTTGGCTAATTCTCCACACTGTTCATGAAATTCTCTAGGCCACGATACTGCAGTGGGTAGACGTTCCCTTCTCCAGGGGATTTTCCCAACCCAGGGATCGAATGGGAGTCCCCTGCATCGCAGGCAGATCCTTTACCAGCTGAGCTACAAAGAAACCCCCACATCTTGGGCAGATTCTTAAATTTACATAGGGCTCTCCAGAGATTTGGCTTTCCAGGGTGGGCTAGTGGTGAAAACCCACCTGCCAATGCAGGAGATATAAGAGACACGGATTGTATCCTTGGGTCAAGAAGATCCCCTGGAGGAGGGCATGGGAACCCACTCTGGTATTCTTGCCTGGAAAAGCCCCATGGACAGAGGAGCCTGGTGGGCTACAGTCCATGGGGTCACAAAGAGTCGGACATGACTGAGCTTCTAACACTTTCACTGTCAGTGATGAATAATCCCCGCCATTACTCCAAGGGAGTCTGAGTCCAGGGAGAGACTTGGCCTGAGATGTAACAGCTGTGAAGGAGGCACAGGTGACAAACCCACTCAGCAAGGCGTCTGAGAGAGAGACTGAAACCAAGCCCACTTGATGGAGCCCATGGCTGCCCGGTAAACTCCAGCCTTAAAGGCTACCGTACTGTCAACTATAATGTGATAGCTACTGTGTTACATATCTTGCCTGATGTCTGGCTTAATAATGTGCTCCCACCTGAAACCATTCCCAAAGAAGGAGCAGCATGGGCAGCGTCATAGCCAGCTCCGTACAGGTCTCAGTCAACTACAGCTGACTGATCATAAGGCACAACACTCCAAAATGCCCACAGAGATGTGATGGAGGCCCCCAAGAGGAAGTGAATGAAGCCGACAAAAGATGAGTGTAGACCATCGATATGTCCTGGCCAGGCGAGAGAGAATAAGCAGTGGACTGGGGCACAAACAAAATGCCCACAATTAAGCCAGACAGCACATCTCCTCAAATATTTTTCTTCAGATTATATTTTGGGAGCCAGTGCAAAACAGGAAGGAAACCAAAAATGATCTTTTGGGGTTTGGTCAGATGGCACTGGTAACTCTACTTTTTTTGGTGGTAAATTGTCTGAAGTTAGTATCTGGTTTCTCTTAAGGCTCCAAGTGGACCCTAGGATAAGGTCTGCATTGATCATTGGTCTCAAATCACTGGAAGCTGTTACATGACTCCTCTTCATGCTCCAGAGGGATCCTACATGGAGAACTGTATTGGCTATTTCTGTAATGGAGTCCTCAGATGAAAGGTTATCTTGCTTTTTAGTTTTCAAAGACATTTCTGGAGATAGACGTTCCAGCCTCCCTGAGCAAGTCAATCAGATTGGTGAATTCACACAGAAGCTCTTCAGTCCTCAATGCAACTGGTCGAGGATGCACTTCTCACTTTCTACTTTCAAACCAAACTAGGTTGAGTGCATTCCATCTACTTTGAAATAGCTAGCTCTCTGTGATTTCTGGGTCAAGAGATTTTCCAAATTGCTTGAGTCTTGGCCACCCTCACACAACCTGGCTTCAAGGTGCATCTTCCATCATGGTGGGACTGAGGGGATAAGATGGTGTGGGCAGAGGCACCCACATCCAGGCAGGCATCCCTTTAACCTATCGATCCCTTGCCCACCCATTGCCTTGCCCCTGTTAGAGGAGGGCCCAGCCAGGCAGGGCAGGGGAGTGGCATGCAGGCACTATCTGGGAGGTGCAGAGTGAAAGCCCAGCACGGTTTGTGAGTATTTTGTTGAGGACTTTTGCATATATGTTCATCAGTGATATTGGACTTACTTTTATTTTGTGTGTGTTATCTTTTCTGATTGTGATATCAGAATGATGCTGGCCTCATACAATGAGTTTGGAAGTATTTCTTCCTCTGCAATTTTTAAAAATCATTTGAGAAAGATAGCTGTTAACATTTTCATAAATGTTTGGTAGAATTCACTTGTGAAGCCATTTGGGTCCTGGACTTTTGTTTCTTGGTCTGAATAACACATTCAGTTTCATGACTATTGTGAAAGTAAAAGTCATTCGGTTGTGTCTGACTCTTTGTGAACCCATGGACTATACAGTCCATGAATTCTCCAGGCCAAAACACTGGAGTGGATAGCCTTTCTCATCTCCAGATGATCTTCTCAACCCAGGGATCGAACCTAGGTCTTCTGCATTGCAGGTGGATTATTTACCAGTCTCCCTGTCAAGTGGGAGACGGGGTTAGATTTCCCAATGGGAAGACTATACAACTAGTTATTAGTCTATTCATATATTTTTCCCCCTGGTTCACTGTTGGGAGATTGTACTTTTCTAAAAATTTGTCTACTTCTTCTATGTTGTTCATTTTATTGGCAAGATTGTTTTGGCTATCCATGGTCATTTGTGTTCCCATACAAATAGTAAAATGTTGTGTTCTAATTCTGTGAGTAATGCCATTGGTTATTTGATAGAAATTGCATACAGTCTGTAGATTACTTTGGACAGTATAGAACAATGTCGTGACAGACATTTTCACAATATTGATTCTTTCAATTCAAGAACAGATTATATATATATATATATGTATATATACACTTGCCTTTTGCCTCTCTGGGCGGCTCTCCAAGATCAGCAAGTGGGTCTCCTTCAGGCTCCTGTCATATCACTGCTTCTGCGCTGGAACTCAGAGCATGTGAGATTTTGTCCATGCCCTATAAGAGTGGGGTTTCTGCTTCCCTCGCCTTCTCACTGTCCCATGTAGGCCCTGTAGCCTTAAAAGTAACATGTCTTGGGGCTTCTCAGGTGGCTCACTGGTAAAGAATCTGCCAGCAATGCAGAAGACATGCGTTCGATCCCTGAGTCAGGAAGATACTCTAGAGAAGGCAATGGTTACCCATCCCAGTATTCTTGCCTGCAGAATTCCATGGGCAGAGGAGCCTGGTGGGCTACAGTCCCTGGGGTCACAAAGAGCCAGACACAACTTAGTAATGACACAACAAAGTCAGATATTTTGTCTGCATGATCAGTAAGGAATCTTACTAGCATAGCTTTAGGACCGCTGCAATCCAAAACCTAGGATTCAAGGGATTCTGGAGAACAAATACAAGAACAAATGGAGAAAATGAATTTATATGATAACACAGGTGATGAGGATGAGAAACAGTCAATGAAAATGAAAAATAAAAGCCAAAAGAATGATAAAAGTCAAGAACAGGGTGGGATGATTTGGGAAAATGGGATTGAAACATGTATACTATCATGTAAGAAAAGAAGCGCGTCTGTTTGATACAGGATACGGGATGCTTGGGGCTGGAGCACGGGGATGATCCAGAGAGATGATATTGGGTGGGAGGTGGGAGAGGGTTTCAGGACTGGGAGCTTGTGTACACCTGTGGGAAAAAAAAAAGTCAAGAACAGATCTTTCTCGCTCGGTCAACTGCACCTTTGGTCGAGCCCCCTCCTTTCAATTCTGAAACCCCTTGGGATGATGGATTTGCTTTTAAACCACTTGTACAAAAGGGAGTTCTATGGCACAGTTGCAGGGGGATGAAGACCCTGTTTCTGCCTATGGCTGTAACTCAAATTCCACCAGATTCTCAGTTCTCACATTATGATTATGCCATAATCATACCATTTAAATGCTATACCATTTAAAACCATGAAGGAGATGAAACAGGCATGTACCCAATATGGAGCTAATCCTCCAATACCATGGGACTAATTCAGGGACTTTCACAAGCTGAACAGTTAATTACTTATGATTGGGAAATGATAGCCAGAACTTCCCTATCCACCTGAGAACTTTTACAGTTTAGGACCTAGTGGTAAGATGAGGTGAATCAACAAGCTCACAGAAATGTGACAGCCAAACCCATCAGCTGATAGAGCACTTGATCAATTAATGGGTAGTAGGGCACATTTTGATGCCCACTCAGTTACAATTTGATTATCAATTACTCACTAAAGTGAGAATGATATGTTTAAAAGCCTGGGAGAGAATAAATCCACCCAGACAAGCCTTGATTTCATTTATCCAAATTAAACAATCAAATGGGGAACGTTATGCAGATTTATTGTCAGGCTATGTCAAAAGTTAAATAAAACAGTCTCACAACCTGGGTTGAGAGATTTGCTGATGCAAGTTCTTACGTATGACAATGCTAACTCAGAGTGTAAATAGATAATTCAGCCTCTCAAAATATTTTAAGAATATCTTAAATTTTGCCAGGATATTGGGTCAGAATCATATAAAATGCAATTTCTGGCTCAAGCATTGTCTAAAGCTAGTAAAAAGACAGATATGAGATGTCACCAATGTGGAAAATTAAGATACATTAAAACAGACTGTAAAGGAAGAAGAAAGGAGTCAGTTGATAAATTATACTATTGGCTCTGATGCTACTCCTATTTGTATCGGTCTTGGAAGTATGTGTCTTAAAACACAATATCAGAAATGGCTGTCAGTCGTCAAGGAATCAAATGCCGATAAGACTTCCCTCTTTCTGTTAACTGCCCTTGCTGCTGCTGCTAAGTCACTTCAGTCGTGTCCGACTGTGTGCGATCCCATAGACGGCAGCCCACCAAGCTTCCCTGTCCCTGGCATTCTCTAGGCAAGAACACTGGAGTGGGCTGCCATCTCCTTCTCCAGTGCATGAAAGTGAAAAGTGAAAGTGAAGTTGCCCAGTCCTGTCTGACTCTCAGCGACCCCATGGACTGCAGCCCACCAGGCTCCTCCATCCATGGGATTTTCCAGGCAAGAGTACTGGAGTGGGGTGCCATTGCCTTCTCTGGTAACTGCCCTTACCTTTTTAGAAAAAGAGGAAACTTGCAGCATGATGAATCCACCCGACCTTCCTAATTGTGTTGCTGAAATTAGCCATGGTATTGAAAATTGGTTAAGATGGAAATTATGTAAAGGATCAGAAGGCCACTTATTATTAAATGCTGCAGAAGGCTCCAGTTTCGATTGCAGACCCCGAGGAACCCCTAAACTTACAGACTCTAAAGTGTCTTTCCCATGGATATATAATGATAGGGAATTAGTACTTATGGTAGTCAACCCCTCATATGGTATGGAGTAGGATTAGCTCCCCTGTGACTCATTTAGATCATTATCCTGTTCATGATGAAACATGGAAAACACCCATGGCATAAAAAGAACTAATTGCTTGGAAGGGATAATATACTGACTATATTTTAAATGACCCAAAAGCTACCTTTAATTTTACAAAAAACTCTACCCACACTATTCAGCCTTGTGTAAGAATTCCTATGGTTTTCATGATCAGACCAGCAAAATATGATCCCAATTTGGGATTAGTAACATGTATTAATTGTTCATTTTATACATGTATAAATAATACTATTCCTTTTGATGAAAGTTGGCAGAGTATTTACATTCTGAAAACCAGAATGATTCCAGTTGAATGGGTTCCAGTTGATTTATAACGACTTTGGCAGGAAAGCCCTACATTATATGTTATTGAAGAAATATTGAAAAAATCTTAAACGTGTTAAACATGTTTTGGGATTGCTCATTGATGCCATCTTAGGCATGATCACTATTGTCACTATGGCAGACATGGCCAGAGTGGCTCTTCATAAATCTATACAAACAGTTCATTTTGTACAAGAATGGCATAAAGATGCTGATGTCCTTTGGACCACTCAACAAATAATTGATGGAAAGTTGACTTCCCAAGTGGCTGACCTTCAACAATCTGTTATTTCATTAGGAGATCAATTAGTTAGTTTACAAAAACAGGTGAGGCCAAGATGTGATTGGAACTATACTTCCTTTTATGTAACGGCTTTCAGATATAATAAGACACAATTCAACTGGGATAAAGTTAAACAACACCTGTTGAGCCCAGGTAATATTTCTATAGATATTCAAGATCTACAACAAGAAAGTAAAAGATTTTAATAAACATCATGATGTAATTTCTGGATCAGATTTTCTTGATACTCTTGCTGATAATCTTTCTTCTCTTAATCGCTTAAAAGAGATCAAGACATTTGGATACGGAATTGCTCTGGTTCAGTTCAGTTCAGTCTCTCAGTTATGTCCGACTCTGTGACCCCATGAATTGCAGCATGCCAGGCCTCCCTGTCCATCACCAACTCCCGGAGTGCACTCAGACTCACGTCCATTGAGTCAGTGATGCCATCCAGCTATCTCATCCTCTGTCATCCCCTTCTCCTCCTGCCTCCAATCCCTCCCAGCATCAGAGTCTTTTCCAATGAGTCAACTCTTCACATGAAGTGGCCAAAGTACTGGAGTTTCAGCTTCAGCATCATTCCTTCCAAAGAAACCCAGGGCTGATCTCCTTCAGAATGGACTGATTGGATCTCCTTGCAGTCCAAGGGACTCTCACGAGTCTTCTCCAACACCACAGTTCAAAAGCATCCATTCTTCGGTGCTCAGCTTTCTTCACAGTCCATCTCTCACATCCATACATGACCACTGGAAAAACCATAGCTTGCTCTGGTTATGGGAGTGCTATTAATTATGTGTTTGTGTTTCTGTATAGTTTGGAAAAGAATGATCAAGAGACAACAAAGCCAACAGCAACAACTACCGTTTCTCACCATTTCTTATCATGTGCAAAATCAAAAAGCATGAGGTGCAGGAGACAGGAAGAATAAAAGTACAGCAGGCCCTGGCAAGGGCCACAAGAGAAATTTATAATTATTGATAAACTGGATGCTATAAGGCATGAGACTGTTGGTTCAAGTCCAGAGGAACAGTTCATAATCTTGAAAACAAGAAAGAGGTGGGAAGGATGTTCAAGTGGGACTGAACATGGGTAAACGTATGACTGACTCTTGTTGATGTTTGGTAGAAACTGACACAATCCTGTAAAGCAATTATCCTTTAATTATAAATGGTATAAAGGCATCCGACTATTGAGCAGAGGAGGGATGGAAGATACAGTATTATGGGAGCCTATTACATTGCAGTCAAATGATAGGATTGGACTCATATGGAGATGGGGAGAAATGGATAATTTTTCATTTGGGAAACTAAAATCTATAGGATTTAGTGATGGACTGTGAAGAAGTGAGGAAAGAAGTGTTTTAGAGGTGACCCTGAAGTTCTGCTTGAGCCGTTTCGTGATGCTACTTACTGAAATGTGAACCAGGCTGGGGATAGAGGTCAGGGTTTCATTCTGTCTAAATTGGTTTGAGATGCCCACAAAATTGCTAAATGGAGAATGTGACTGGGATAGGAAAGGTTGGAACTCTGAGAATGGTCCAGGCTGCAGACGACATACAAATGGCACTCAGAGCAATAATTCACTGAATAGAGGAGGGAATGGCACCCAGAATCAGTGCCAAGGAAGCCCCTAAATCCCTTACATCTGTGTAAAGAAAAACGACAGTTTGAAAATGAGACTGAAAGCAGGATTAAGAAGTATTGAGAAAGAGAGGAGAGATCGAGTAGCAAGTTTAAGAAAAAAGAGAAACTGTTGTTTACAGGAGGTTGATGTTTCCAGTTTGTTCTGCATTTCCCTGACTTAACATAGTTCTGTCTCTCTATTCCCAGGAATCCAAACCACAATGGCCACCCAGTACCTCAGCGAACCCAGGACCAGCCACAGTGAGAGGCTGTTTGGGGAGGGCAGCCAGGCTTGGGGGGAGGGCTGGGACTCTCTTGCCCTGTCATCCAGCCAACCTGTACAAGAGCAAACCATCTTCAACCACATTTCTCAGTTTCCCTTCATTTGCCTTGCTCTCTCATTCTTTCCATCCTCTAAACGTCCTCCTTGTAATGTAGCTTAACAGTGAGTAGGAGGAGAGTTCCAATACCCTACTTGCTCCCGGGCTTGATGAGGTTTCTTCTTTGCTACTTCCTACCATGTGGGCACACGGATCAGGAGCTATGTCCTCCCAGGTGGTTTCTCTGCCCCTCTTTTCAGCCCAAGAGGATTGGGAAGGAAGAATGTGGGGATGATCAATGCCTCATTTAGGCCCCTAATTTCCCTGCTCCCAGTGGCCTCACTCTAAGCAACAAACTCAACAGACTGATCACTCCGTTTCTCATATAACCCTCCTTCCACCCCTTTATCCTAGGAATAGATTCTATCATTTGAGCTTTTGCTGGTTTAGCAAATCACCCCGCAATTTAGGAACTTAAAACAGCACCATTTGGGTGGCTCTTAATTTTGAGGGTCACTCATTTGGGCCGTGCTTGGATCTGGACCAACCTGGCTAATCTCAGCCAGACTGACTCATGTGTGGGTGCTCGGCTGGTGGTTCAGGATGCAACACAATAATCTTGGATAGCCTCCCAGACATGTCTGGTGGTCAGCAAGCTCCAGGTCGGCCAGGCAGACAGGGTAACAGGGCCTGTGTCCCTCATCAAGTAGGCTAGTCCAGGGCAGGTGCAGGCTTCCAAGAATCAGAAAGAGAAGGCAAAGCACAGTGTGTCCGTGCTTTTGGATTCTCTGCTTAACCATGTTTTCATGATCCTATGATCCAGCGCAAGTCACATGGCCCAGTCAGACTGAGGGTTGGAGAAACAGACTCAGCATCCTGATGAGAGGAGCTGAGAATCCACCTTCCCAAGAAGCACGAGTGCAGAGATGGACTCCTTCGTGGCTGTGGCTGCCATCGTCAGAGGTTGCCATCCATTCATTATCAACGTTGGCCAATGGTTGAGGTGTTGGCCCTGGCCTTGGTGCCTTTTTAATGCTGGGCCATGAATTTCCTACAGCCTGTCCCTAAGGCCAGCCAGTGCCCTGGGATCTCCTTAGGTTGGAGCTTCTATTGTGAGGCCAACTATTAACAATACTCTGAATTCTTATGTACATTTTTTCTTAGATAAACCTTAGCCATCCCATATCCAGCGTTTGCAGCATTGGGAAATTTACTTCGTTTATCCTGGGATTCTGGTTCACAAATGGGGAAAACTCTGCCTTAGAGATTCCGGGAGCAGCAAATACTTCATCAGAAAGTGTGTGGGAGATGGAGGTTAACTACAGATTTTGTGGACATCACAGGAGGGGTTTCTGCAAGTTCCTGGTTCTGTTTGATTGATATTTTTTCAAGGTTAGCCCACCTCACAGAATAGACTGAAAGGGACAAAGTGGAAGTGGAGACACCTGTTAGGAAACTGCTGAGGCAGGGGTGGTGATGGATCTGGACTGGAATGATGATCTTCAAAACAGAGAGAGGCGAACAGATTTGGAGCCAAGAGAACATGCTGATGGGCTAGGTCTGGAAAGTAGGGGAAAGAGGGGAGTCAAGAGTGACTCCTAGCTTTCTAGTCCGAGGACCTGAGTGAATGGTGATGGCTCTGAAAATAACCTGGAGTTGGTAACAGTATCTATGATGTTGTGCGTGGGATGATGTAGGCATTGTTTCAAAGCATAAATGAGTAGATATAGCATAGGATTCCTCATGCAGGAATCAGACCTTTAAGTTCAAGGGCCACCTGGCAAGGTCTGCCTTCTTGGAAAAACAGGCTTTCACTTGTGATTGTCAGTTGCCTTCCCTCTGGTCCTGGGTCTATGCCTGACAAATCCAGAGGACTTTGACTTTATAGACACATTGCAGAGATACGCAGAGACTTGCGGAATACCAGCACAGAAAGAGCTGGTAGATGATTTGGTGTTTAAATTCATGTTACAATTGCTGTGCTCTACTGCTCTGATATTAACTTTCAACTTTCCTAGGAAGTCAAACATGCATAGTCAATTTTGTGTTACCTCCTATCTTATGAAGAACAGCTACTGGTAGCAACTCAGAGTCCTCTTCTTAATCACATTGTTTCCTCCTCTATGAGCTCTTTGCTTCCACATGGTCAGAGTAAGAAGCTGAAAAGGATCCTGAAAAATATCTGTTGTTATTGTTGTTCAGTTGCTAAGTCATGCCCATGGAGTGCAGCTTGTCAAGTTTCTCTGACCTCCACTCTCTCCTGAAGTTTGTGCAAATTCACGTCCATTGATTTGGTGATGCTGCCGTTTTATCCTCTGCCACCCCCTTCTCCTTTTGCCTTCAACCTTTCCCAGCATCAGAATCTTTTCCAGTGAGTCTGCTCTTTGCATCAAGTGGCCAAAGTATTGGAGCTTCAGCCTCAGCATCAGTCCTTCCAATGAGTATTCAGGGTTGAATATCTATTCAGTGGGCAGGAGCGTTGCAGGGGAGACAGTTGAAGTTCATTCTAACACTGGGTCTTCTGTTTCCTGATGTTCCATGGCTTGCAAACCCCAGAGATTCCCAGCTGAGACTTGTCTTAGTGAGTAAGACTGGGGCAGGAAAAAGTGAAACAAGAAACAGCATCCTCAGAGAGAAAGTGTTTCCGTCTATCTTTTCGGCTGGATCCATCACCAAGCACTGTGGGAAAGGAAGCAGTACCTGGAAGGGGAGAGAAGTTGTCGTCATGGACACACCTGGCCTCTGACACAGAGGCCCCAGATGCTGAGACTCGCAAGGAGATTACCTGCTGCATGGTGCTGACCTCCCCAGGGCCTCACGCTCTGCTCCTGGTCATCCCACTGGGCCGTTACACACCTGAAGATCAGAAAGCCACAGAGAAGATCCTGACGATGTTTGGAGAGAGAGCTAAGGAACACATGATTGTCTTATTCACCTGGAAAGATGACTTAGAAGGCATGGATTTCTGTGATTACTTAAAACAAGCTCCTACAGCCATCCAAGAGCTGATTCACAAGTTCAGACATTGCTACTGTGTTTTCAACAACAAGGCCACAGGAGCTGAGCAGGAGAACCAGAGGGAGCAGCTGCTGGCCCTGGTCCAGGATGTGGTGGACAAGTGCAAGGGGAGATACTACAGAGCCGGTATCAGAAGACCAAGGAGGAGATTCAGAAAGAAACCCAAGTGTTACAAGAAAATTACAGAGCAGAGCTCGAGACAGTGAAATCTCAGATAAAAGTGAAGTTCAAAGAGGAAATTGGAAAGCTGCAGGATGAACTAAAACAGCAAGTGTGGAAGGTGGAAATGGAAAG
>SJYW01049116.1:0-23682 GCA_006410735.1 Raphicerus campestris | reverse complement strand
CCTGTTTTCTGATTTTTGGCCATGAGGCAAGTGAGATCTCAGCTTACTGACTAGGGATCCAACCCACACCCCCTTCATTGAAAGGTGAACTCTTAACCACTAGCCCACGAAGGAAGTCCCAAAGGAGTTTTTTTTAATATTAGAAAAATTAACTATTTTATGTTTAAGCATATATGAATCATTTCAGTTGCTCTTCATCATTTTATTGTAAAAACAACATCCCTTAAGGGGGCTTCCCAGGTGGCTCAGTGGTAAAGAATCCACCTGCCAATGCAGGAGACACAGGAGACGTGGGTTCAATTCCTGGGTCAGGCAGGTCCCCTGGAGAAGGGACTAGCACCCCACTTCAGTATTTTTGCCTGAAGAATCCCATGGACAGAGGGGTCGCAAAGAGTTGGACATGATCGAGCCACTAACACTTTCACACAAGGAAGAGTAAGCATAGGAGGCTTTTCCTGTGGAGAGAACATGGAAAATGGACCCACTGTGGCTAACAGGGACCCCAAATAAACTGGAGCCAGGCAGTCAGACAGACACAGGGTTCAGTCGTGTACACTGTGTTCTTAGAAAAACCGCAAACAAAAACGGTAAGAATTTCTGATTGTGCTAAGACTTTTACTAGAAAAACCACTTAGGACATGCTCTAATGACAGCCATCATCGGAAACTACAGGTCAGCCAGCAAGGACTTGTGGTCGGTCTGCCAGCGCCATCCAGTCTCTTTTTGCAAGTCCTCTTGCTTCTATGGTCTGTGCTTTTCGAAGTCCCTCACTCCTTCACCTCCAAGGAACATACTTTTGGTTACAGCCAAAGGCTTCTTAGCCCTGGTTTGCAAACCTTGTGAACAATAAAGCTGCCCTTTCGCGTTAAGGTAACTCTGCTTCGTTCCTCAGATTTATTTGTAATTTAAGAAAAGAGTATAATTTCTCTGGGCTTCCCAGGTGGTTCAGAGGTAAAGACTCTGCCTACCAATGCAGGAGATGCGGGTTTGATTCCTGTGTCAGGAAGAAGCTCTGGAGAAGGAAATGGCAACCCACTCCAGTATTCTTGCCTGAAGAATCCCCATGGACACAGGAGCCTGACAGGCTACAGTTCATGGGGTCACAGAAGAGTCGAACACGACTTAGCAACTAAACAAAAACCAAATATTTTCTCTATAGTGTCATTTTCCTTTTGCCTGAAGGTCTTTTCCTATATTTTTGTAGTGTAGGTATGTTGGTAATGAATTCTCTTAGCCATTGTTTGCCTATCAGTTTTGCCTAAGATACTTTTATTGGATTAGGAATTCTAGGTTAAATTTTCCTCCTTTCTGCTGTTCAAATTATTTTGGCTCACTTAGTTTCTTATGAGGATTCTGCTGTTACTTTCATCTTTCTTTGTAGTTTATATCTTTCTCTGGCTGGTTTTAACATTTTCTCTTTGTCACTGGGTTTAAAAAATTTGATTAAGGGAATTCTCTGGCTGTCCAGGGGTTAGGACTCCCCACTTTCATTGCCAACGGCATGGGTTCAGTCCCTAGTTGGGGAACTAAGATCCCACAAGCCATGAGGAAGTGAAGTGAAGTGAAGTGAAGTCACTCAGTCGTGTCTGACTCTTTGCGACCCATGGACTGTAGCCCACCAAGCTCCCCCGTCCATGGGATTCTTCAGGCAAGAATACTGGAGTGGGTTGCCATTTCCTTCTCCAGGGGATCTTCCTGACCCAGGGATCGAACCCACGTCTCCCACATTGCAGGCAGATGCTTTAACCTCTGCACCACCAGGGAAGCCATGGTTTAAAAATAAATTAAATAATTTAATTAATATGTGCCTTGGTGTGTAAACATGTATGTATGTGTGTGTGAGCAAGAGGGAGACAGACAGAGATTATGCTACTTGGAGTGTGTTAAGTATCTTGAATCTGAAATGTTATACTTGTGATCAAATTTGTGAAACTGAAGTCAATGTTTATATATATATTTATTATATATATTTCTATTCTTATATATATATATATATGTATATATTTCTAGTCTTCCTGTCTCTATTCTCCTATTCTCCTCTGCATTTCCAATTTTACATATGTGGTGTTGCCCAATATAGTCTTATTATTGGCCCTGAGCATCTGTTCACCATTTCCAATCTTTTTTCTCTATACTCTTCAGTTTGAATAGGATCTGTTCTATATCTTCAAGTTTACTGATTATTCTTCCACAGGGTTGAATCAGCTCTTAGTCTCATTCAGTGAAATTCTCACCTCAGATCATTTATTTTCATCTCCAGAAGTTCATTTCCTTAGTTTTTAATCTCATATTTCTTCTTTTATTGTGTCAATGTTTTCCTTTATGTCCTTGAGTATGTGGATCGTATTTGTAATAAACGTTTTAATGTATCTGGCTGCTAGGTCTGTTTCCTCTGTCATGTCTCACTGAGTAATTTTTCTTTCATTAAGTGTCATATGGTCTNTTTATTGTGTCAATGTTTTCCTTTATGTCCTTGAGTATGTGGATCGTATTTGTAATAAACGTTTTAATGTATCTGGCTGCTAGGTCTGTTTCCTCTGTCATGTCTCACTGAGTAATTTTTCTTTCATTAAGTGTCATACGGTCCTACTTCTTTATGTCTATTAATTTTTCACTGATTGCTGGACATTGTCAATTTTATGTGGTTGATGACGTGGTCTTCTATTTCTTTAAATAATACTAGTCTTTTTCTTGATGGCAGTTATTTGTATGTTGGGTCAATATTTTAAGGGCTCTTTAATTTTTATTGAAATAGCATTGATGTACAATATTGCGTTAGTTTCAGGTGTACTACATAGTGATTTGACATTTGCATACATTATGAACTGATCACCACGGCAAGTCTAGTAACCACTTGTCCCAACACAAAGTTATGACAGTATCATTGACCATATTCCTTATGTTGTTTATTGCATCCTAATGGCTTATTGTTTTTAATAAGTGGTGGTTTGCACTTAATCTCCTTTGCCTGTTTTGCCTCACCACCACCACTTCCTCCCCTCCAGCAACCACCCATTTGTTTTCTGAGCCTGTTGTCATTTTGTTTTGCCTGTGTGCTTTATGTTTTAGATTCCATGTACAGGATCATATGATATTTGTATTTCTGTACCTGACTTATTCCACTTAGCATAATATGCCCTGCATGCACATGTGCTGAGGCACTTCAGTCATGGCCAACTCTGCAGTCCTATGGCTCATCACCCTCCAGGCTCCTCTGTCCATGGGATTCTCCAGGCAAGAATACTGCACTAAGTTGCCATACCCTTCTGCAGGGGATCTTCCTGACTCAGGGATCAAACCTGAGTCTCCTGCATTGCAGGCAGACTCTTTACCCTCTGAGCCACCAGGGAAGCCCCCTTAATATGCTGTAGATTCATCCAAATTGTCAAAAAAAGGCAAGATTTCATTTTTTATGTCTGAGTATATTGTAATGTCATATGTATATTAAATACTCATTCATCTATCAAGGGACCATTAACCTGCTTTCGTATCTTGACTATTGTAAATACTGCTGCAGTGAACACTGGTGTGCATATATATTGTCAACTTGTTGTTTTTGTTTTCTTTGAGTAAATAAATACTCCAAAGCAAAATTGCTGGATCGTATGGCAATTCTATTTTTAATTTTTTGAGGGACCTCTGTACTGTTCCTCATAACAGCAACACCAATTTACAGTTCTAACAACAGTGCACAAAGGTTCCCTTTTATCCACATCTTTGTTATCTTTTGCATAACAGCTATTCTGACAGGTGTGAGGAGGTAGCTCATTCTGGTTTTGATGTGCATTCCTCGAAGATGAGTGGTGCTGAGCATCTTTTCCTGTGTCTCTCGGCCATGTGTTTGTCTTCTTTGGAAAAATGTCTACTCGTGTCCTCGGCCTATGTTTAGTCAGAGTGCTTTTTTTTCTTTTTGATGTTGAGTCGCATGAGGCTTTTGTGTATTTTGAATATTAACCTCTTACTGGATATACTGTTTGCAAATATCTTCTCCCATGTAGTAGGCTGTGTTTTTTTGTTTTGTCCTTCACTGTGGAAAAGCTGTTTAGTTTCTTAGAGTTTCATTGATTTATTTTTGCTTTTGTTTCCCTGGCTTGAGGAGACAGAAAGATGTCTTTAAGACCAATGTCAAAGAGACTACTGCCTATATTTTCTTCTAAGAGTTTCATGATTTCAGGTCTTGCTTTTGGTATGTCTAATACAGCAGCACGAACAGACTGAAACACCACAGGAACATTTTCTGGTGTAGACATCACAGGTTTGATGTGTCTCGGTGGAAGTCATTTGAGAATGACACTGTGAAAGTGTTGGGGGGTAGATACTGAGGTATTTTAAATTTCAGGAAGGGTGAGGGCAGTGGGGTGGTTGTGGTGACTAAGTGCTTGCCTTGATATGCTCCCTCCAACAGAGACTGGGCTGTACTGAGGTTCAGTGAGAGGAGCAGACTCCTTGTTCCTAGGTTCAGTGAGTATGAATGCAGCTTTTGGGGCAAGCATCATTTGCAAATGTGTCCAGAATCTGGGAAACATTCCTGAGAGAGCTGCAGTTCTTCAGGACTCTGGACAGCACAGATCCTGGCGACTGGGGGACAGGGGTCAGTCTGCGCCAGGAGAAGTGGAGCGCCCTCTGGGGACAGCGTTATGAACTGCAGCACAAGCGCTATGGGTGGGAACTGAGACAGCCAGGTGTATCCGAATGACACCAAGATGCCAGCTAGGGGGTGTCTAGCTTCCCAGGTGGGCTTCTCTGATGGCTCAGACTAAAGAATCTGCCCGCAGTGCGGGAGACCTCGGTTTGATCCCTGGGTTGGGAGGATCCCCTGGAGGAGGGCATGGCAACTCAGTCCAGCATTCTTGCCTAGAGAATCCCACAGGAACAGAGAAACCTGGTGGGGTCGCAAAGAGTCGAAAACGACTGCGTGACTAAGTGCAACAACAGCTTCCCAGGTGGCGTCAGTAGGTAAACAATCTGCCTGTCAATGCAGGAGATGCCAGAGACGCTGGTTCGATCCCTGGGTAGGGAAAACCCCTGGAGGAGGAAATGGCAACCCGCTTCAGTATTCTTGTCTGGAAATTCCATGGGCAGAGGAGCCTGGTGGACTACAGTCCATGGAGCCACAAAGAGTCTGACGCAACTGACCACACAGAGGGTGTCTAAGGTAGCCCCTTACCCCCAACCAAGGGTCCTCGGCACCCCCAGGGACTCAAATATAGCCAGACTCGGATTCTCCATTCACCCCTGGAATGCTTCCCTACATCCGTTTCATTCATCCATCCTGAGTCCAGTCCTCAGACCCACATCCTTCCTAGGACAGAATCTTAAGCTGCCTATCCGCCTACCTACATGGACACACACATACCTACCGACCTCTCTTCTACCTCCTCAACCTCCCCAACCCCATACCTGCCCACCCACGCCTCTCTCACTTCCCCTCAGTATCTGTCTTTGCCCTTGTGACCTCAGGGGCAGAACATCTGTTGAATTCCAGAAGGAAACCAGAAGCTTGCAGAATGTTTTTTGTTTGTTTTTTAAGGAATAGGCTCAGAGACAATTTGAACATTCTTAGGCAGAAAAGACAGGTACAAGGATGACTGAAAAAAGGTTCTTGCAGAATCGGGTAACCCCTTGTCTGCTGTATGGCCAAGGGTGGGGGAAGGGTGGCTTGGATGAGAAGGCAATTGCAAAGTAGAGTGGGGAGGTGCTCTGGTCACATGGAGGAGAGGTGGAAAGCTCAGAGGAGTTCCAAGGATTCACCAGAAATATGCGGGTTGGGGGGAAAAAAGTGTACGGGTGGGGAAATGTTGGGGCACCTTCATTGTAACTTCAGGGAAAACATTTCAGAAGAGATGGCCTCTGAGCTGAAAACGGTGAAAAAGGGCACCAGCCACAGGAAGAGCATTCCTGGAAGAGGGGACAGCTAGCATCATGTTCTTGAGTGGGAAAAAATTTGGTAAATGTGAGAAACAGAGGAGGTAGGTATCATTGGAGAGAATGGGAGAAGTAAAGTGAAGTGAATTCAAAATGAGTTTGCAGGATTCATTGGGGGTTACACCTGGTCAAGTTTGGTGGGTTGAGGTGATTAGTTTAGATTTTTCTCCTAAATAGAGTGAAATGCCGTTGAAATGTTTGAGTAAGAGGGTGACTTGACCTTGAGCCAGTAACTCTGGCTGCTGTGTTGAAATGGCATTAGGGAAGGAGCAAAAAAAAAAAAAATGGAAGCAGAGAACCATAGTCAGTATCCAGTGATAAACCATAATGGAAAAAGAATGCACATATGTGTACAATGGACTCACTTTGCCGCACAGCAGAAATTAACACTTGTAATTCAACTATATGTCAATCATTTTTTTTAAAAAAGGAAGCAAGGAGAATCATTGATAGATTTTTGTCATACAGATGAGTGGTAATGGTGACTAGGACCTAGACAGTCATTCTCAATCAAGGGTAATTTTGTTGACAGGTGACAATGCCTGGAGACGTCTTTATTGTCGAACCTGGGATGGGAAGGAGGGGAGTAAAGAGTAGTGAGTAGAGAGGCCAGGAATGCTCCTCAATACTCTACACAACGTGTAGGGCAGCTTCTACTCACCAAGGACTGTCTGACTCAAAATGTCAATTGTGCTGTCAATTGTCTTCCCATTAGACAGGGTAACAAGTGAAAGTGGGGATGGGGATAAGTGAGTACAGTTTGTTTTTTTTTTAATATTTAAAAAGTTGAGGGCTTCCGTCGTGGCTCAGTGGTAAAGAATTCACTTGGCAACACAGTAGACACAGTTTTGATCCCTGGTCTGGGAAGATCCCACACGCCTTGAAGCAACTAAGACTGAGCACCAAACTATTGAGCCTGTGCGCTAGAGCCGGGAGCCACAACCACTGAAGCCTGGGTGCCTGAGAGCCTGTGCTCTGCATCTAGAGAAGCCGCTGCAAGGAGAAGCCCCTACATCGCAACTAGAGAGTAGCCCCCGCCGCTGCAGCTAGAGAAAAGCCCATGCAGCAACAAAGACCCAGTGCAGCCAAAATTAAACAAATTTATTATTTTTTTTTAAGTTGAACAGATGGGTCATGCAGATAGATTGTACATGGGGCTGAGGCAAAGACATCAGGGTGATGCTAGGATATGGGCAGATGTTGGTACTAGAAACTATGACCTTTGGACCCCTGTAAAGCAGAAGAACTCAGAGAGGCAGGCTATTTCTGAGATTACTGGCTTATTATAAAAGGACCTGCAACTCAGAAGAGTCAGATGGAAAAGGTGCACACGGCAAAGTATGGGGAGAGGGCTCAGGGCTTCCATGCCTTCTCTTTGGGGACATGTACCACTCTTCCCAAGTCTTCACATATTCCGTGACCTGAAAGCCTTCTGAACCCCATACTTTTTCTTCTTCTTCTTTTTTTTTTTTAATGGAGGCTTTATTCCCTAGGCACAGTTGATTAGATAAGTGGCCATGGGGATTGATTCAATTTCCAGCTCCTCTCCCCTCCTGGGAGGTCAGGGGTTGAACGGAAAATTCTAACCTTCTAATCACAGGGTTCATTCCCCCTGACAACCAGTCCTCATCTGTTTGTGTTTTCCAAAAGTCACCCCATTAACAAAAACTCTAGTATGGTGGAAAGGGGTTTGTTAAGAATAACAAGACACCCATTTCTAGCTCTAAAGTGTTTTCAGAAATTGAAGACAAGAGATCAAGAAAAATTTTTTTAACAAAAGATGCTCCTATTGCTCTTCTCACTCAGGAAATTCCAAGGGTTTGGGGAACTGTGGGCCAGGAACCATGAACAAAGACCAAAATATGTATTTACTGCAAGTCACAATATCACACATAGCAAAGGTTTCTAAGGTCATGGAGGAAAGAGGACATCTTGGGAGAGCAATCCTGATGCATCCTAAGATTTAGGAGTCAGGGGAAGAGGCAGAACTATTAAAGATGAGGAAGAGTGTCTAGAAAGGTCAGAGAAAAACCAGGGAAGTATGGAACTGGGCTCGATCTCAGGGTTGGGAAGATCCCACTGGAGAAGGGAATGGTGTCCCACGCCAGTATTCTTGCCAGGAGAATCCCATGGACAGAGGGGCATACAGTCCACAGGGTCACAAAGAGTCAGACACGACCGAGCAGCTAACACAACAACAACAACGGTGTCTTCTGCAGCCCAGCTCCGGCGGTGCCTTCAGAGGCCAGACTGAACCAGTGCTTCAAGAAGCAGGCGGGCAGGGGGCGACCGAGCACATCAAATGCTGCTGGGTGGGCAGCATCCAAGTGAGATGAGAACATAATTTACCCAGGGCTTTTAAGCGTTTGAGGTCTTCGGCGATCTTGACAGGAAGAGTTTGAGTGACACGAGGATGGAGGCAAGATGGGACCAGGAAAACAGGATGGGCGGGAAAGAAAGGGCAGGTCCTGTAACTGGAAATACTTTTCCTGTGATGAGAAGAGTGGACCCTCAGCATTTCCAGGAAAGCGGAGGAGGGGAGCTGATAGTCTCAGGACCACCTCCAGGAACCTCTTGGCAGCTGCCTGTGGAAGGGGATGGGTTGGTCCACAAGCAAGTTCACTGAAGGGTCCCCTGGCCCCTCTCAGTTTCCACCTGCATCTGCCCACCTGGCTATGGATGTAAAGCTGCTCAGATGACCTCACCTGGTACAGGAGGCCTCACCTCCACATCTCAGGGATCAGCGCTAAGGTTCGAAGGCGTATCTGACCCTGCAAGTGGCCCATGTTCATTGACAGGAGAATGGGAGACCTCTGGGTTGGTTCAGAGGAACAGAGTAGCCACAGGTTGGTATCTTTTTGGCCCCAGGGTAGCAGAGGGTCCTCTCTCTTTCCCTTTTCGGGCTGACGGAGCATCATGGAAGAATGCGGAGAAAGCCACGGAAGGCCTGAGATGTTGCCACCCTCCTGGTTCCTGCTCCTGTTAGCCTCAGAGAGGCATGGAGATGCTCCAAGGCGGGGGCAAGACTGGATCTAAGCTTTGAAGGTGGGGAACTTCAGTTCTCAGCTTCTTCAGGGCAAGCTCCCAGCAGGATCCAGGCTTCTTCTCTCCTTTTCACTCCTCCCTCTGGGAGGCCCTTCCCCCTNGACCTGAAAGCCTTCTGAACCCCATACTTTTTCTTCTTCTTCTTTTTTTTTTTTAATGGAGGCTTTATTCCCTAGGCACAGTTGATTAGATAAGTGGCCATGGGGATTGATTCAATTTCCAGCTCCTCTCCCCTCCTGGGAGGTCAGGGGTTGAACGGAAAATTCTAACCTTCTAATCACAGGGTTCATTCCCCCTGACAACCAGTCCTCATCTGTTTGTGTTTTCCAAAAGTCACCCCATTAACAAAAACTCTAGTATGGTGGAAAGGGGTTTGTTAAGAATAACAAGACACCCATTTCTAGCTCTAAAGTGTTTTCAGAAATTGAAGACAAGAGATCAAGAAAAATTTTTTTAACAAAAGATGCTCCTATTGCTCTTCTCACTCAGGAAATTCCAAGGGTTTGGGGAACTGTGGGCCAGGAACCATGAACAAAGACCAAAATATGTATTTACTGCAAGTCACAATATCACACATAGCAAAGGTTTCTAAGGTCATGGAGGAAAGAGGACATCTTGGGAGAGCAATCCTGATGCATCCTAAGATTTAGGAGTCAGGGGAAGAGGCAGAACTATTAAAGATGAGGAAGAGTGTCTAGAAAGGTCAGAGAAAAACCAGGGAAGTATGGAACTGGGCTCGATCTCAGGGTTGGGAAGATCCCACTGGAGAAGGGAATGGTGTCCCACGCCAGTATTCTTGCCAGGAGAATCCCATGGACAGAGGGGCATACAGTCCACAGGGTCACAAAGAGTCAGACACGACCGAGCAGCTAACACAACAACAACAACGGTGTCTTCTGCAGCCCAGCTCCGGCGGTGCCTTCAGAGGCCAGACTGAACCAGTGCTTCAAGAAGCAGGCGGGCAGGGGGCGACCGAGCACATCAAATGCTGCTGGGTGGGCAGCATCCAAGTGAGATGAGAACATAATTTACCCAGGGCTTTTAAGCGTTTGAGGTCTTCGGCGATCTTGACAGGAAGAGTTTGAGTGACACGAGGATGGAGGCAAGATGGGACCAGGAAAACAGGATGGGCAGGAAAGAAAGGGCAGGTCCTGTAACTGGAAATACTTTTCCTGTGATGAGAAGAGTGGACCCTCAGCATTTCCAGGAAAGCGGAGGAGGGGAGCTGATAGTCTCAGGACCACCTCCAGGAACCTCTTGGCAGCTGCCTGTGGAAGGGGATGGGTTGGTCCACAAGCAAGTTCACTGAAGGGTCCCCTGGCCCCTCTCAGTTTCCACCTGCATCTGCCCACCTGGCTATGGATGTAAAGCTGCTCAGATGACCTCACCTGGTACAGGAGGCCTCACCTCCACATCTCAGGGATCAGCGCTAAGGTTCGAAGGCGTATCTGACCCTGCAAGTGGCCCATGTTCATTGACAGGAGAATGGGAGACCTCTGGGTTGGTTCAGAGGAACAGAGTAGCCACAGGTTGGTATCTTTTTGGCCCCAGGGTAGCAGAGGGTCCTCTCTCTTTCCCTTTTCGGGCTGACGGAGCATCATGGAAGAATGCGGAGAAAGCCACGGAAGGCCTGAGATGTTGCCACCCTCCTGGTTCCTGCTCCTGTTAGCCTCAGAGAGGCATGGAGATGCTCCAAGGCGGGGGCAAGACTGGATCTAAGCTTTGAAGGTGGGGAACTTCAGTTCTCAGCTTCTTCAGGGCAAGCTCCCAGCAGGATCCAGGCTTCTTCTCTCCTTTTCACTCCTCCCTCTGGGAGGCCCTTCCCCCTCTGTCCCTGGACGCAAGGGCATCCCCGAGAGAAAGCCCAGGATGGGCAGTGGGGACCTGGAAGGAGATGAAGAGGAGGGTGGATGTTATGAGCTGAATTGCACTCCCTCGGCCTCCAAGTTCATATGTTGATGCCTTAACCCCCAGAATATACAATTGGAGATAGAATCTTTAAAGAACGAATTCAGTTGAAATGAGGTCACAGGGTAGAGTCCCAGTCCAATATGACTGCTGTCCTTATGAAGGACACACACACACAAGCCAGACCAGCTGAAGACTTGGAGAGAAGATGGCCATCTCCAAGTCAAGGAAAGAGACCTTGGAAGAAATCAACCCTACTGACACCTTGACCTTGAACTTGCAGCCTCCAGAACAGTGAGGAAATACATCTCTGTTGTTTAAGCCACTCATTCTGTGTGGTTTTATGACGGCAGATTAACACAGCAGATCCGAAGACAGGGATAGCTACATGTCACTCCCTCCAGGAAGCCCCTCCTGTCTCCGCCAGGAGGAAGTGAACACCCTTTCCCCAGGGCTAGGCGGGGACATCTGTCTCAGCGTGTGGGGCGGGGATTTATGAACACTTCAGCGCTTTTCTGTTTCTAAGGCTCTTTGCTTACCAAGCTGGGATCCCCCGAGGTCAGACACTGTCTGATTTACCTATGTGTGTTCCCCCTCCCCCATTCACAGCAGGACACCTGCCACACACAAGGTCCCAGGGAGTGGAGGTCAAGAGGGCAAACATGGCGTGTCTATGCGACCAAAACAGAGAATCAATTTCAAGGTGAAGGGAACAACAGTCAGGATCTGGGGCAGTTACACAGACTCACTGCACAGCTCCCATGCTTCTTGCACTGCCAAAGATGCCACCATCGGCATCGCTCTGGCTGGGGTGGTAGTCTAGTCTCTAAGTCAGATTTGACTCTTGTAGTCCCATGGGCTATAGCCTGCCAGGCTCCTCTGTCCAGGGAATTCTCCAGGCAAGAATACTGGAGTGGGTTGCCGTTTCCTTTTCCAGGGGATCTTCCCAACACAGGGATTGAACCTGAGTCTCCTGCCTTGCAGGCAGATTCTTTACCACTGAGCCACCAGGGATCCTGAGTTTTTTTCACAGCAGGTGTTACAAATGTATGCCATCCAACTGTGGGACAGAAGGGGAGATTGGGAAGCAGACAGAGATCTTGGGGGACAGGCTCCAGTGAGCCCATCAGGGAGGGTGAAGGGGTAGGGACAGAGGCCAGCCTGGGATTGCCAGATGTAGCCAAGAAAAATGCAAAGTGCTCAGTTAAAGGTGAATTTCAGATCTAAACAGTGGATAATTTTAGTAGAAGCATATCTCATGCATGGGCTTCCCCGGTAGCTCAGCAGTAAAGAATCAGCCTGCAATGCAGGAGACATAAGAGTCTCGGGGTTTGATCCCTGGGTCAGAAAGATCCTCTGGAGGAGGGCATGGCAACCCACTCCAGTGTTCTTGCCTGGGAAATCCCACGGATGGAGGAGCCTGATGGGCCACAGTCCATAGGGTCGCAAAGTCAGGCACGACTGAAGCGACTGAGCACGCACGCATGAATATCTCATGCTTATACTTCTAAGACATACTAAAAAAAATATATTATTTATCTGAAAGCCAATTTTAACTGGGCATTCTGCCTTTTATCTGGCAAGACCAGCCCTGCACCACCACCACATTCTGCCCCAGAAATCCACTGCAGTCACCAGGGGCCCCTGGAAGGGCTTAGTGGGGACTTTCACTTCTGCTTCCCTAACGACTCAGGGTCCAGTGGGAGAGCCCCAAGCCTCCACCCACCCAAAGCCAGGCCCCAAGGTTAGACACATGCCCTCTAGCCCCTCCCCCAGAGATGACTGGGAAAGGCGACCAGCTCAGGGGGCCCAGACACCAGGTGAGCTCCCCAGAGTGAGTTCAAGTGGGTGCCAGGTGGTGGTGGGGAGAGTCCAGAAAAGGAAAAAGAGTCTTGTGGGTCTGTGCCCCAGAAGCGCATTTCATGCATCAGTCCCCCAGGGCTCAGCTTCCGCCTTCTGCCCTTACCCACTGCCCGTCAAAGCGTCTGGGGAATGAGTGTGTCCCAGGAAGGTCCAAGTGCCTGAGATGTTCCTGCCACTGTTCCTGGCCATGCTGTGGGGCGGTGAGTGGATGGGGTGGCCAGGAGGGGCCCAGGGGCTGGGGGGGCGGTCTGGGCTGGGCTCGCAGCTTGAACCTCTGTCTCCCCCCAGGGTCGCAGGCTCTGGACTCATTCAAGCTGCAGGTGCAGGAGTTTGTGATGGTGCAAGAAGGCCTGTGCGTGGTTGTGCCCTGCTCTGTCTTCTACCCCTCCAGAGGATGGAGTCCCACCACCCCAGCTTACGGCTTCTGGTTCAGAGACCAGACCCCCAAGCCCAGTCTGCCAGTGGCCACCAACAAGCCAGGTCAGGACGTGGACACAGACACCCAGGGCCGATTCCAGCTCCTTGGCGATCCCAGTCAGAGCTGTTCCTTGCTCATCAGAGAGGCGCACCTGGAAGACAGCGCACTGTACTTCTTCCGATTCGAGAGAGGCGATTATGTGAAATATAATTTCATGGAATACAAGTTCTATCTGGAGGTGACAGGTATGGAACTGGCTCGAACTGGAATGGGGCACTGGTGGGGGGGACCCCCTCCCCCACCTTCTCATACTGGGGAGGGGCTGTAGAGAACAGACCATGCGTGACCCCCCGGGGTAGCCCCCAATCCGGGGCTGGCATCTCATCCTCTCTTGGTCCATCCCAGCCCTGACACTGAAGCCGGAGATCTACGTCCCTGAGATCTTGCAGCCCGGGAACCCGGTGACGCTCTTCTGTACGTTTAACTGGATCTTTGATGAATGTCCCGTCCCTACTCTCTCCTGGATCGGGAACACCGTCTCCCCCCACGAGGCCAGACCGAGAACTTCCTATTTCTCAGCGCTCACTTTCACACCCAAACCCCAGGACCACAACACTGAGCTCACCTGCAGAGTGGACTTCTCCGGAGAGGGTGTGAGCACGGAGAACACCATCCGGCTTAGCGTGGCCTGTGAGTCTGGAGGTGGGAAGGATGGTGCGCTCCAGGCTCGGGGGTTGGGGAGGTGGAGAGAGGCGGCCGGCGATGACCTGACCGACAGCTCTGCTCTTGGCAGCCCGCGAGAGAGGAAGGTGCGGAGTCTCGCTATGGTGNTGGTGCGCTCCAGGCTCGGGGGTTGGGGAGGTGGAGAGAGGCGGCCGGCGATGACCTGACCGACAGCTCTGCTCTTGGCAGCCCGCGAGAGAGGAAGGCGCGGAGTCTCGCTATGGTGGGCTCAGCCCTAGGAGGGGAACGCGGCTGCCATGTGGTCCTTTGTCCGAAAGCGCATCTTGGGCATTCATGCGTCGCCTTTCTTCCCGGGGGACTGTCACGCTTTCTTTTCCCTGAGGGAGTGCTCTCTGGTGGTGGGGAATGTATCATTCCTCCCCAAAGCCGGGCATCCCTGATAGCTCGGCTGGTAAAGAAACCACCTGCAATGCAGGAGACCCCGGTTGGATTACTGGGTCTGGAGGATCCGCTGGAGAAGGGATAGATAGGCTACCCATGCCAGTTTTCTTGGGCTTCCCTTGTGGCTCAGCTGGGATAGGATCCGCCTGCGATGCGAGAGTCCTGGGTTTGATCCCTGGGTTGAGGAGATTCTCCGGAGAAGGGAAAGGCTACCCACTCCAGTATTGTGGCCTGGAAAATTCCACGGAATATATAGTCCGTGGGATCGCAAAGAGTCGGACACGACTGAGCGACTTTCTCTTTCCCTAAAGCCAACTCCCAATCCTGTTAACAGATGCCCCCAAAGACCTGGTTATCAGCATCTCCCACACCGATGGGCCAGGTACTGAGGGCCACATGGGGTGTCAGGAGGGCGGGGGGAGTGGGGTTTCCCCCTTCGGTCCTTCTCTTGCTGTCTCTCTTTCTCTCTCTGCAGCTCTGGAGCCCAGGGGAGAGAGCCCACACCTGGAAGTCCAGAAAGGCCGGTCCCTGCGGCTGCTCTGTACCGCGGACAGTTTGCCACTGGCCACACTGAGCTGGACCCTGCAGGACAGAGTCCTCTCTTGGTCCCACCCCTTGGGCTCCACAACTCTGGAGCTGGCGCTGCCCAGGGTGAAGGCCGAGGATGCGGGTCGCTATACCTGCCGGGCTGAGAACAGGCTTGGCTTCCTGAGCCGCAGCCTGGAACTCTCAGTGCAGTGTGAGTGTGACCAGCAGGGGCCTGGGTTGGGGGGCCGGGGAGGCAAGGGGGCTGGAGGTAGAGTCCCAGAGCTCCACGGGAACCTGGAACCCCAGGCCAACAGAACTTAAGATTCTGCTTCCAGCTCTGATCGGAGGAGCCAGGTGGGGGGTAGTGGAGGGGGCGAGATTTTCCCCACACCACCAAGCAATTCTCCCACATCAGCAGTCTGTCTTACAGCTCATCTCCGTTCTGATCCTGTCTACCTGGAGAGAGCATCAGTCAGATCCCCGCAGGTTAAGGGATGGGGCACACCAAGCTGGCCCCGCCCCCACCTCAGCTGCCAATGACAAGTCCAGAGTGTCACTTGTGCTTCTGACCCACCAGTAATTGGGGATTCCCATGAGCTCCTCCTTGGGTTCCATGAATTTGCTTGAGGTGCTCAGAGAAATAGTTTACTAGATTACTGGTTTATTATAACAGACTCTAACTCAGGAACAGCCAGATGGAAGCGATGCTTAGGGTAAGGCATGGGGAAGGGGCACCTAACTTCCATGCCCTCTTCCTGGGCACCATGTTCCCCACATCTCCATCTGTTCACCCCATTTGGGGAGGTGGTTACAGAGGCTTCGTTACATATGCATGTGTGTGTGCTCAGTCGCATCTGACTCTTTGCGACCCCATGGACTGTGGCCCTCCAGGCTCCTCTGTCCCTGGGATTTCCCAGGCAAGAATACTAGGGTGAGTTGCCACTTCCTCCTCCAGGGGATCTTCCCCACCCAGGGATTGAACTTGGGTCTCCTGCATTAGCAGACAGATTCTTTACCACTGAGTCACCTGGGAAGCCCCTGTTACATAGTCGCTTTTGATTAAATCAGCTATTAGTGATTAAACTCAATCTCCAGTCCTCTTTCTCTCCCCTCCTCAGAAGTCAGGGAGTGGGACTGGAAGTTTCAACCCTCAAATCATGTGGTCAGTACCCCCTGCCCCCGACCCCTGCAACAAGCCCTCAGCCTTGGGCACTTCCAAAAGTCACTTCAATAATGGTATACTCAGGGATGGTGGAAAGGGATTTGTTATAAATAACAAGGCACCTTTATCATGCTTACCATTCAGGAAATCCAGGAGTTTTAGAAGCTCTGTGTGTGGAGTAGGGATGAAGACCAAAGACCTATTTCTATTACATAGCATGGGTTCCCCTTCAGAGAATCACTCAGAGGGTGATTTAACCCTCCTCCCCTCTCCGAGCCCTTCATCCCTAGGGATATTCACTTGGCCCAGAAGGAAACCCCTGCCTGTTTACAGCCAAGCCCCCCGTTTCTGTTTCAGATGCCCCGGAGAACCTGAAAGTGATGGTCTCAAAAGCAAACCGCACAGGTACGGAAGGGCATCAGCGGAGCCAGGCTTTTGGGTGCCACACTGCTGCATGGACATCTGGCATATCAACAGGCAGAAGGGTTCCTGGGCCCTCCTCTCTTCATCCATCCTGCCTCTTCTCTCCCTAGCCCTGGAAAACTTGGAGAGTGGCACATCTCTTCAGGTCCTGGAGGGCCAAAGCCTGCGTCTCCTCTGTGTCGCTCACAGCAATCCCCCCGCCAGGCTGAGCTGGGCCCGACAGGGACGGACTGTGAACCCCTCCCAGCCCTCAGATCCCGGGGTCCTGGAGCTGCCTCAGATACAAACAGAGCAGGAAGGGGAGTTCACCTGCCGGGCTCAGAACCTGCTAGGCTCCCAAAATATCTCCCTGAGCTTCTCCGTGGTCTGTGAGTGTGGGGTCCCCTGGGGACAGGAGGCCGGGGTTCCAGAGAGGGGAGGGGCGCCCCTGATCCCTCCCATCTCTCCCCACAGCCCCCCCGCAGCTGCTAGGCCCCTCCTGCTCCCAGGAGGACGAGGGTCTGCGCTGCAGCTGCTCCTCCCAGGCCCGGCCGGCCCCCTCCCTGCGCTGGCGGCTCGGGGAGGGCCTGCTGGAGGGGGAGTTCAGCAACGCCTCCTTTGAGGTCGCCTCCAGCTTCGCGGGGCCCTGGGCCAACAGTTCGCTGAGCCTCCGCGAGGGGCTCAGCTCCGGCCTCAGACTCAGCTGCGAGGCCCTGAACGGCCACGGGGCCCAGAGCGGGTCTGTCCTTCTGCTGCCAGGTCAGGGATCAACTGGACGCCCCGTGGAGGCGGGGGTTGAGAGGGGCCGGGGCTGGGTCTTGCGGTTGGGTCAGGAGCTGGGGGATGGCGGGGACACGCCGGCGCGTTAGCCCCTCAGTCCCGTCCAACTCTTTGCAGCCCTATGGAATGTATAGCCCACCAGGCACCTCTGTCCATGAGATTCTCCAGGCATGCATACTGGAGTAGGTTGCCATTTCCTTCTCCAGGGGATCTTCCCCACCCAGAGATCGAACCCAGGTCTCCGCATTGCAGGCGGATTCTTTACCGTCTGAGCCACCAAGGAAGCCCCTTGGGATGCAGACGGGAAGTTTAAATAGGAAAGCCTGGTATCTGGGCTTGAGGTGTAGTGGAATTTCCAAGAAGTCGATGGGAAGGGGCGGAAGGGGAAAACCTCTGGCATGGGAGACGGAAGACTGAGCGCCTAGTGGCGGGCGGACGTGAGGACCCACGCGAATGGGACGGGCTCAGAGACGGCTGACCGTTTCCGTGCAGATGAGACGGGACTCGCCTCCGGGGCCTTCTCCAGCGGAATCTCTCTAGGGATTGGCGTCACCACTCTCCTCTTCCTCTGCTTCATCCTGATCTTGTGAGTTAGGAGCGAGGCGGGCAGCGAGGGATGGGGCGTGAAATCTGGAGCACCCTGGGAAAGGGGGCGGGACCCGGGCGCACACCAAGGCGGCAGCGGGGTGTTTTCTCAGAGTGAGGACTCTGAGGAAGAAATGGACCCAGGCAGAGGTCCCGGCTCCGGCGCCGGCCCCCGGAGAGGCTCCGCGGTCCAGGTTCTCACGCAGGAGCACGATCCTGGATTACATCAACGTGATCCCTAAGGCCGGCCCCCTGGTGAGTGCTCCCCAGCCGCTGCCTCTTGGTCCCCTTCTCTGACTCCCGTATGGGCTCCTCTCCAGACCCGTCCCGATTTTCCTCACAGTGGAAGAGGCCCAGGTGTTGGATTCAAACCCTGATTCTTACACATAACTTCTAGGAGACCTTGACCATATCCTTCCTTCCTGCTGAGCCTCCGTTGCTTCCTCCTTGAGAGCCAGTTTGAGGATTACAACACATGTTATTGCTTGATAGATGGCAATAACTATTTCACTATCACCACTACCAATGACATGACTAAGTATAGTTAATTGTACCACAGTGATCAATATCACTGAGGGTCCGTATGTCCTAGTGATGATTAAGGGCAGGGCTTTGAAGTCAGGCTGCCGGGTTTCCTTCCTGCTTTCCACGCTGTGTATTCTGGGATGAGTCACTTAACTTCTCTGTGCCTTGACTTAACTGTAAAAAGGGGATAATAGTAGTACAGACCATGTAGGCTCATTCTGGGTGTTTGATAGGCTCATTTTCTACCCATAAAACATTGAGTACCAGGCACCTAATAAGTGTTGGTTTAAATGCTGGATATTTTCAGGAGTAAAGATGTAGATGCTGATGACTCCAAAATTTACATTTCCCAAACTCATTCCTCAACTCTAGACTCAGCCAACTCTCTAAGCTGCGTCTCTATTCGGATGTCTAACAGCCGTCTCTAAACTTTGCCTACCCAAAATTAAACTTTGGACTAAGTACCACTTAAATTCCTTCTCCTCCACCCTCTGCATCTCAGCAAAGAGCCCACATTGGCCCAACTGCTCAAGCCTCCAGCCTTAAAGTCACTTCTTACTCTTCTCTTTTTAACCCTCCCACAATCAATCCATCAGCACATCTCTTCCCAAATCCATCCAAACCACTTCTCCCCACCTCGACTGGATAGAGCTGAGGGACCAAGGGAAAAAAAAAAAAGGCCAATTTCAAATGGTCACCTACACGGGGTGTTATGACTGTAGAGACAGAGGACAGGTTTCAACCTACCTGCGTTAGTCAGTTCACTAGGGCGGCCATAGCAAAGAGCCACAGGCTGGAGGCTTAAACAACAGACTTCTGTTTATGGTTTGTTCCTGTCCCGAGACAAGAGGTGAGCTCAGGGAGGGCAGAGTCTTTGTTTCACTGCCTGAGGTAACCCCAGTTGGCACTGGGCAGGCGCTCAATTATTTGTTGAATGAAGGCAGGCAGGATGGTCGGTTTTGTTTATTTTTTTTTACCCCCCTTATGCTCAGAAACAGAAAGCCAAACCAAGCAGTCCTTCCCAGCCTCCTCCTCCAGATGGTCACTCCTCGGATCCCAGAAAGAACCAGAAGGAGCTCCATCTCGTCTCCCACAACTGTCCAGGACTCAAGTCATCCCCACAAGCCTCAGAAGCAGAGAATAACCAAGAGGAGCTCCATTACGCTGTCCTCAACTTCCCAGGCCTCAGACCACGGGAGACCCAGAGACCCGAGGGCACGCACCCAGAGTACGCTGAAATCCAGTTCCACTGAGCGTCTGCTGGGCCGGAGGACTCGGATGCGGGCCAGGGAGAGAGGCAAAGCAACTGGGACAAGAACAGAGTGTGGTCTGTCTGTCTGTCTCTCTCTTTTTAATCCTCTGAGGATGGGTCATCCCATCCCAGACCCTGGAGCAGCTTTATGAATGTCTCCAGAGTTGTTCAGTAGCTCAGTCGTGTCCGACTCTTTGCGACCCCATGGACTGTAACCCTCCAGGCTTCCTTGTGCTTCACCATCTCCTGGAGTTTTCTCAGACTCATCCACTGAGATCTCATCCTCTGTTGCCCCCTTCTCCTCCTGCCCTCACTTCTCCAAATACACTCTTCTGAGCAAGGAAAATATTTTTCTCCGAGAAGCCCAGGCCCCGCCCCAGCTGATTACTCACAGTCTCAGTTTCTCAACGGTTGGGGGGCCCTTTAGAGAGGCTAAAGCATGCCTGTTTGTGAGGTCACTGAGGCAACCTCACGGGTCAAGTCTGGGCCACTGTCGGCTTCGATGGCACCTGTGAGGCGATAGTGTTTTTTACATTTTTAAGTGGTTCAGGGGTAAAAAAAAAAATCAAAAGAAGGATGTTTTATGATGCATGGAAATGACTTGAGATTCAAATTTCAGTGTCTCTAAATAAAGCTTTATTGAAGCACAGTCATGCCCATTTTTTTTTTTTTTTTCTGTATTGCCTATGACTGATTTCAGGAAGAATGAGCTGTTGCCTTGCTAAGCCTAAGAAAGCCAGCCTTCAGTTAGGAAAAGTTGGTTGTTGTTTAGTTGCATTCCTGGTTCTTCTGCTTCTTCTTTTGGAATGGTAGACACCTTTAAACAAATTTTTTTTTTTAATTATAGTATAGTTGGTTTACAATGTTGTGTTAATTTCAGGTGTAGATCACCGTGATTGTTTTATATATATATATATATATGGAAAAGAATACGAAAAAGAATACATATATGTATGAGTCACTTTGTTGTACAGAAGAAATTAAACACAACATTGTAAATGAACTATATTTGAATAAAATAAAAAAAGACTTTCTAAAGACAATATGAGGACTTGCAGTAACTAAACTTTTACATGAAATCTATAAGGTCAAGTTCATATAGCCCTTCAAGTGAGCATGATTATAGCCTATATAAAATAAACTCCTCCAACATATAGTATGATTCTAGTGTTAAGCTTTTAGTGAGTTTTCAATAAATAACTGATGAAAACTTTTTTTAAAAAAGGTTATTATGACAAAGAGGTAGCACAAGAGAATTTGGAGGAATGATAAAAACACGCTGGATCTTGTTAGCAGTGACAACTACACAGCTCTATACATCTGTCAAAACTCAGAACTGCACACCAAAAAGAGTGAATTTTACTGTACTTGAAAGAAGGTAAATAATACAAATGCAAAATATTTTGAGTACTTTTTAAAAGATTGTGAGAATGTAAATGATTTAATGCAAGTATCTCAGTGAGCTCCCTTTCTGAGGCCCTTCACCTACAGATTCCCACTGTCACTTTAGTGGACTTTTCTAGCAAACCCTGACTGCCAAGCAATCTAAAAGGCAATCATGGAGATTTATCTGGTGGTCCAGTGGCTAAGCCTCCACCCTCCCAATGCAAGGGGCCTAGGTTCCATCCCTGGTCAGAGAACTAGAGCTCACATGCTGCACCAAAGATCCCAGACACCACAACCAAGACCCAGCACAGCCAAATAATTTTTCAAAAGAATAATATTTAAAAATCGTAGATGGGGGTGGGGAAGCAATCATGAGAGCCACGTAAACCCAAGGGCACTCATTCCAGCACAGACTTCAGCCCACAAATCTGACCCCTTAAACTCAGTCTCACTCCAGTAACCTCTTGCCAAAGCATCCTGATCATTTCTGAGGATAGTGGAAAACCCCAAGACCGGAAGGGCTCCTAAGTTGGAGGTGTTGAACGAGTGGGTAAGGCTCAAGGGAGAGAAGAAGGTGCCCAAGGGTCTCCTGCAGGGAGGGGGACGGAAGGAATTTAAGGGAATCCTTGAGTCCTGTGGACTAGGAAGGCTCTGAAGATGGAATCTTGGGACTTTGACCGTCGGAGGCCTGTAGGGGGCAGTGGAAAGAAGAGATTCGTCCTAAGACTGGCTGTGTGCTTAGCTGCTCAGTCCTGTCCGACTCTTTGCGACCCCAAGCACTAGCCCGCCAGGCTCCACTTTCCACGGAATTTTTCAGGCAAGAATACTGGAATGGGTTGCCATTTCCTCCTCCAGGGGATCTTCTGGAGCCAGGGATTGAATCCATGGCTCCTGTGTTGGCAAGTGGATTCCTAACCCACTTAAGCCATCAGGAAAGTCCAATGAGCTTCCCTAGAGGACCAAGACTTCCCTCAGCCTGGGGACCCCTCTCCCTTTCTAGCTTCGCTCAGCATCTTCCGGTCTAGGCTGCCACCGCGCCGAGAAGCAGACAAGGGACACCGCTGAAGACCAGAGCAAAACCTTCAGTTACAGCCCAGGCACTGAAAGGAAACAGAGGGCGAGAGAGAGACTTGTGCTCAGAAACCTAGCCAATCAAAGAATGAGGGTGCTTTGCCAACTAAGGTCCCTCTAGTCAAGGGTATGGTTTTTCCAGTAGTCATGTATGGATGTGAGAGTTGGACTGTGAAGAAGGCTGAGCGCCGAAGAATTGATGCTTTTGAACTGTGGTGTTGGAGAAGATTCTTGAGTCCCTTGGACTGCAAGGAGATCCAACCAGTCCATTCTGAAGGAGATCAACCCTGGGATTTCTTTGGAAGGAACGATGCTAAAGCTGAAACTCCAGTACTTTGGCCACCTCATGCGAAGAGTTGACTCATTGGAAAAGACTCTGATGCTGGGAGGGATTGGGGGCAGGAGGAGAAGGGGACGACAGAGGATGAGATGGCTGGATGTCATCACTGACTCGATGGACGTGAGTATGAGTGAACTCCGGGAGTTGGTGATGGACAGGGAGGNGACGGCAGCCTACCAGGCTCCGCCTCTGGGATTCTCCAGGCAAGAACACTGGAGTGGGTTGCCATTTCCTTCTCCAGTGCATAAAAGTAAAAAGTGAAAGTGAGGTCGCTCAGTCGTGTCTGACTCCTAGCGACGCTATGGACTGCAGCCTACCAGGTTCCTCCGTCTATGGGATTTTCCAGGCAAGAGTACTGGAGTGGGTTGCCATTGCCTTCTCCGTATGACCAAAATACACAGCATATTAAAAAGCAGAGACATTACTTTGCCAACAAAGGTCCGTCTAGTCAAGGCTATGGTTTTTCCAGTAGTCATGTATGGATGTGAAAGTTGGACTATAAAGAAAGCTCAGCGCCGAAGAATTGACGCTTTTGAACTACAGTGTTGGAAAAGACTCTTGAGAGTCCCTTGGACTGCAAGGAGATCCAACCAGTCAATCGTAAAGGAAATTGGTCCGGAATAGTCATTGGAAGGACTGATGTTGAAGCTCCAATACTTTGGCCACCTGATGTGAAGAGTTGACTCATTTGAAAAGACCCTGATGCTGGAAAAGATTGAAGGCCGGAGGAGACGTGGACGACAGAGGATGAGGTGGTTGGATGGCATCACTGACTCAGTGGACATGAGTTTGAGTAAATTCCAGGAGTTGGTGATGGACAGAGAAGCCTGGTGTGCTGTGGTCCATGGGGTTGAGAAGAGTTGAAAACGACTGAGTGAATGAACTGACTGGCTTGGAAAGTGACAAGGTCAGACACTGATCGCAGAAATAGGAGGACTCGTTACGGAACAAAACCAGAAGCAGTGCTGTTATGCTGGGATTGAGTTTTATGTTTCGGAAAAACAGAGTTAGCCTGTTCTAGGGCAAGAGCTAGTAAGAAGCAGAGCGAGGATTCAAACCGTCATTTCGAAGCCCTGTTCAACAAAAGCTTCTTCTTTGGGATAGACTGTAACCGGATTAATGAGACCTGAATGCTAATCAGCTGCCAGAAAAGAAAGCCAGCTTTGTTGTTAAAATCGTTTCGATTCCAGCCACCTGGCCTTTGCTCGCACCATTTTTTCTACAGCCGTTCACCATAGACCTAGCCCAAAGGCCCCTCCTGTAAAAATAAGCAAACAAAAACCCCTCCTCTACCTTCTTCTCCAGCCTCTAGCAGGTGAGCAACTGTTTTCCTGGCCCCCGACTTGACCCTCCACCTCTTGGCCTCC
>SJYW01049114.1:0-10877 GCA_006410735.1 Raphicerus campestris | reverse complement strand
GGAGTTGTAGGCTTCCCAGTGGTGCTAGTGGTAAAAGAACCCACTTGCTAGTGCAGGAGATGTAAGAAACACAGGGTCAATTCCTGAGTCAGGAAGATCCCCTGGAGGAAGGCATGGCAGTGACCCTCCAGTATTCTTGCCTGAGAATCCCCTGGGCAGAGGAGCCTGGAGGACTACAATCCATAGGGCTAAAAGAGTTGGATATGACTGTAGTGACTTAGTATGTGTGCATAGAGTAATATAAATGGTCAATTGGCAGAAAGGGAGAGATTGGTAAATAATACAGTTTTAAAAAATAAAGCATCTTGTAAGCCAATGATAAAATATAATTTAGTTAACTAAGACTTGTTTTCCCCACTACTGGGGATGAACATTTTCATTTTCTACATTGCCATAATTAAAGACATAAATTTCCATTTGGCCTATTACTCTGTATCCTTGTTTGATCCCCATCTGATTTGCTGTAATATCAATGTTTTTCAAGAGGATAGTTTCCTTGAGGTGATGTTTGTTAAAAGTTCCATACCCACTAAACTAGTTCACCCTTCACTTTGACTTTGAACTTTCACTTAAATATTGTTCTTAGTTTGCCATTTCCCCTATCCCCCCCAATTTTAGTCTTACCCAATCTATACCTAAGAGAAATTGCACAGAGAAAATACTCATGTAAGAAACACTGCTCCTTGAATATTATTTTTAAAAAATCTTTTAACTTATTTTCACAAAAAGATTGTTAACTTATTATGCAGTGCTTTTCAGACTTCAGTATGCATGAGATTCTAATTTGGGAAATCTGGGATGGGGCCCAGGAATTTGAAGTTTTAATAAGCATCCAGATGGCAGCAGGTGGGTCATTGGACCACACTGGAGTAAGTCTTTAATTGATAGCTGTATCATTTATACCCTGTAGTGTAGCACAGTATTATGTATTTAGTAAGAAATGAATTGAATGGATCACCAAAAGTGCTAATAGAAACAAGGCAACGTGAGGTACTGTTTCAGTGTTCAATTTGTAGCTGTCATGTACTAAGTATTATAGCAGTGTGTGTGTGTGTGTGTTACAGTTATGAAAAGAAACTTGGTATATACTCCATGCTTCCAAAGAGCATGACATCTGCTCAGTACATTGGGAAAAATTTTTTTTCATAATAATATTCAGGTCTTGTTAGAGCAGAAAGTGCACAAAGTGACAACAATTAAAGAATAGAAAAATAATGTTTTGCCCATTGCATAATTTTATATTAGATGTGTTATGTGAAAGTAAGTTAGTCAATTGCAAAAGGAAACATTTATCCAAGTGATAGTATTTAAAAGGCTTTTCCCCTTTGTAGAGATATTTAGGTCTCCTAGTCCTATTCACTGTGTTGACTGGATCTCTCTGTCTGATTTTCTATAAAAGAAGACATATGTCACTTATCTCTGTGGCATGAAACCTGCAAGTCTTGGGACTATATGCCAGTGACTTTCTACCTGGGCTTTTAGAATCTTTTCCTTTGAGGTATCATAGCAATTCCATAATTTGTGGAGCTGCTGAAAGTAATAAAGACCCCCTGTTCTTAGATGCCTAGGGAGAATGTATCCCTTAACAAGCTTGTCAAATGTATACTGTTGTCCAGTGATTCTTAAAAATTGCCTCACTGTATCCTTGCTATTTGAACACTATAAATATATTTTGCTAATACTTAGAATGGGCAGCATGAACTTTTTTTCTGGGGTCCCAGTAACATCCAAACTTTACATGACAGTGGATTTGGAAATACTCATTGAACTTGCATAAGATTCATGGAAAGAACAACATTGTTGGAAATTTGAGTGATAAATTGCTAGGAGTTTTGGTTGCCAAATATGTTAGTACTTCTTTTTTTCCTCTGAGATATACTAGTGTTTTATTTGTGCAGTATGTAAATGACACAAGTTGATAAGAAGCAAAAGGAAAAAATGTTAGTCTTGTGTATGTTAACCTAAGAGCTCATGTAGACAGCGCTAGTGGAGGCATATCCAGCTTAACATTTTCCACACAATGTGTCTAGTTCTCGAATTTCTACTTGATTTATATGTATCTTTGTGTGGAAAAAAAAGTATGAAACATGCAATAAAGCTATTTATCTCGGCAGTCAGTACTCTGAATTTTTTTTTCAGTGAGTGCTAAGCAGATAAAAACAGTTGAATAGAGCAGACCCAAGGATCTATTTTGGAAAAAAGAAAAAAAAAATAGTTCTTTTTGTTTGTTCCCTATCCTATAAATAAGCTGTATTAAATCATTCTTTGTCTTTGAATACTTTCCATACAGATTCCATGTTTTGAGACATTTTATGGCTAGAAGATTTTAGAAACTTTTACTAGGAATATATTATAAAAATAAAAGAAAATCCAAATAAAGGAAATGATTAGGGCCCATCTGAAACACCAGCAGCAACATGAGCGTGTTTTCACAGCACCATCACAATCCATGGGACTGCCAGGTGAGTCTCCTGCATCAGTGGGCCACTCCAGTCCAGGCATGCTCAACTTCAAATTTAAATGTACTTTAAACATATTTAGTGCTTCTAAAAGCAGATTGCACCTTATAGTCATCTTCTTGAAGGAGTTAAAAAATGTCTTAAGAGAGGGTGATGCCTCTTTGGGATTTATGATTATTGCTCACAGTCTTTATTGCTCAGCCTGCTTTCACACTGCACAACCACATTACACCCGCAAGAAAGCATCCAGAGGCAGGCTCACTGCTTCAAGTTTTCATAATAATTTATCCCCGAGTCTGACTCCATTGTTCTGCCTCTATTACACAGAACTTCTATGTAACATCAAACATATTTATTAATAGGAGAAAACTGTGTCTTTATGAGTGTTTCTGTAATGAAATAGTATGAAAGATGTGGGAAGTCACTGGCAGTTTCAGTTCAAGAGGCACTCTTCAGGGAGAGAAAAATGGGAATGTTTTTATGAACATGAAGTAAAACTCTAAAAATAGATGAGATGTTCTGCTAATCTCCACTGTTCAATAATATATAGGCATATTGTTCTTTGGGAATGAGGAGGGCACTGCAGATTCCTTCCTGTTGCCAAATGTGTTCATGGTTAGAAAAAATGAGCATTACACACCTCCTCCTGCCTATTCTTACAGTCTGGGCAGCAACTACCCTCATGGGTTTTAAGAGCCCCTCTGTTACTGTTAATGAAGGACTGACGTTGATAACCAGTTTAGTGAGAGGTTCTTCATCCCCCCCCTCCATCTCAACCCCTGCCCTCCAGTGACACCAGCACAAGGGGAACTGGGTCTTCAGTTTAACAATGTTGTCATGATAAGTCTCCATCTCTGGGCCACTGGATTGCAATAAAGGCTATTACCTTGTTGGCTGAGTACCATATCCTTTTGCTGCCTTTCGCTGCCTGCTAATGCTTTGCTCCCTTTTTGCTATTTTAATTTGCATTTAGAAGAGCTAGCAGCCTTACTTGGCAAAGCTAGCTGCTGATGTAGCTAACAATAAAGCACTGTGTCACCACTTGGATCTCAAAAATTACAAGAAAATGAAGAGCTAACATATATATTTTTTCCCTAAAGCCAGGAACCCACTTTAATTTTGTCAAAACTGTGAAAAAGTGTTATCCCAGTGTAAGTTAGGTCAGAGCATACAGATTTGTGTTGAAAGGTCAAATTTGTAAACAGAATGGGAAGGAGTTGGCTGAATGAGAATAAGGACTATAAAAAGATAGAGTATTGTGATAGTTGGAGCACTCTGCCATGAGAGAGGGCTTAATATTTTGTTTAGTTTAAAATTGGAAGAAATCAGTTATGATAGATACAGCTCTTCCATAAAGGATGTTATAGAAGCTCTCCACACACTAGCTAAGGATGAATTTGGTTATCAAACTATCTTAATTAACTATACATCCATTGTGAAAGAATAGGTTCGTTAATAGTGATTTGACATAGGTCTTTCTTTCAAATAGCTTATAGTGTAATTGAGTATAGTTATCCACATCATTTATGTTCCGAAATATGTATATCCTTTCTCTGCAAGTTTGATATTTTTACTGTGATAGTATAAACTTTGTATTATATGCACTTCTGCTACCTAGAATAACTAGAGAACACCACATTGAGTAGGAAATCAGAAATTTCAAAAGGGGAGTTTATTTATGGCTCACAAACAACTGGAATATCCTACTAGAAGGACTTTAAAGCTAAGGAAAACCATATATCATTAATGAAACTTACCCTACATATTGAAAATAAATATTGTCTACCTCCATAGACNAACACACACACACACACTGCTATAATACTTAGTACATGACAACTACAAATTGAACACTGAAACAGTACCTCATGTTGCCTTGTTTCTATTAGCACTTTTGGTGATCCATTCAATTCATTTCTTACTAAATACATAATACTGTGCTACACTACAGGGTATAAATGATACAGCTATCAATTAAAGACTTACTCCAGTGTGGTCCAATGACCCACCTGCTGCCATCTGGATGCTTATTAAAACTTCAAATTCCTGGGCCCCATCCCAGATTTCCCAAATTAGAATCTCATGCATACTGAAGTCTGAAAAGCACTGCATAATAAGTTAACAATCTTTTTGTGAAAATAAGTTAAAAGATTTTTTAAAAATAATATTCAAGGAGCAGTGTTTCTTACATGAGTATTTTCTCTGTGCAATTTCTCTTAGGTATAGATTGGGTAAGACTAAAATTGGGGGGGATAGGGGAAATGGCAAACTAAGAACAATATTTAAGTGTAAGTTCAAAGTCAAAGTGAAGGGTGAACTAGTTTAGTGGGTATGGAACTTTTTAGCAAACATCACCTCAAGGAAACTATCCTCTTGAAAAACATTGATATTACAGCAAATCAGATGGGGATCAAACAAGGATACAGAGTAATAGGCCAAATGGAAATTTATATCTTTAATTATGGCAATGTAGAAAATGAAAATGTTCATCCCCAGTAGTGGGGAAAACAAGTGTTAGTTAATTAAATTATATTTTATCATTGGCTTACAAGATGTTTTATTTTTTTAAACTGTATTATTTACCAACCTCTTCCTTTCTGCCAATTGACCATTTATATTACTCTATGCACACATACTAAGTCACTACAGTCATATCCAACTCTTTGAGCCCTATGGATTGTAGTCCTCCAGGCTCCTCTGCCCAGGGGATTCTCAGGCAAGAATACTGGAGGGTCATTGCCATGCCTTCCTCCAAGGGATCTTCCTGACTCAGGAACTGACCCTGTGTTTCTTACATCTCCTGCACTAGCAAGTGGGTTCTTTTACCACTAGCACCACTGGGAAGCCTACAACTCCATATCCCTAAATCACCAATATTTTTCATTACTGTGATTGTTTTATAACTGTTAGAGTTCAGATTCCTGAGACCTAACACAGAGTTTAAAAGCCCAGTGTATTTACTGTGTCCGACATGTTTCAGTAGGATTGAGTCAGCACTAGCAAATACAATCAGACACGGGATGTTCTAGCTGTCTCAGAACTCTGATGGTGCTGTTTAAGGATCAATTGCTACATATAAACTGGATAAACTAGTGGGGGAAAAAAGGAATTTCAGAGCTGGAGGTTTTTATAGCTCTGTCGGTAACTAACAATGTAGCCTAAGGATACTTAGGAAGTTTCCTCTCCTCTAAAATTTGGTCATCAAAATATAAAACAATTATTTCAAGGAGAAAAGATAGTTATTTGTCTATTGTCTACTGAATAAGAGGGTCAAAAATAATCACTACTGTTAAACAACTCTTAAATCCATAATAATGACTTGGAGGCCCAGAAAGGCAAAACAAATTTAAGTCACACAACTGATAAAGTGAAGTGTGGACTTGTCTTTACTTAATCTTTGCTCAGTGTTCTTTCCACTCTAAAACCTCTCCACCTAAATTCACAGATGGGTTGCAAGTGAGGTTACAGACAAGACAGACAGGCTATGGAGGCCATGGAAATGGACATGAAAGTTGCTTCACCTGTAGATTCTATTTGAAGAATAGTAGAATAAAAAGCAGAGAAGGCAATGGTGGAGAAGTACTGGAGAACCCACTGCAGTGCTCTTGCCTGGAAAATCCCATGGATGGAGGAGACTGGTAGGCTGCAGTCCATGGGGTTGTGAAGAGTAGGGCACAATTGAGGGACTTCACTTTCACTTTTCACTTTCCTGCAGTTGGAGAAGGAAATGGCAACCCACTCCAGTGTTCTTGCCTGGAGAATCCCAGGGACAGGGGAGCCTGGTGGGCTGCCACCTATGGGGTCGCACAGAGTCAGACACGACTGAAGCGGCTTAGCAGCAGCAGCCACAGCAAAATAAAAAGCAGTTAATCGTAGAGAGGAGAGAACCAGTTATAATGCTGCATTGCTGACTTGTTTGGAAAGACAGGACTGACAGGAATTGATGCAAAGAAGACTTTTTATTTTCAGTTCTGCAAATTACGCAGTTTTGCCTTTGTAACTCAATAGCAGCCATAGATGATAGGTAAATGAAGGAGTATATCCATGTTCTAAAAGGGCCATTTTCCAAACAGGCAGCAGCCCTGATAAGGCTGACAAGTTCATAGCCCATCCATTTTTTGCTTTAGACTAGAAAGTTCAAAATGAGAAAACATTTATGATGATTCTAGTGTCCCTCTCCCAAGTGAGTGAGACACCTGAATTTTTCATGAAGCAAAACCCCTTCCATGTAACTAAAAAATCTGCATGTGTAAGTGTAGTGCTACAGTGTGGGTAGCAAGCTGACAGCAAAGACTATTTTTATAATGAAGCTTGCAAAGCAGACTAAAAGGTAGAGCTCTGCCTGATTTTATATCTTGCTGTTTCTCAGCACCCAGCACAGTGCCTAACAAGTCATAGGGTTTTACAGACTTCTAATAAAGGAAGCCATTCACATGCATGCAAATTCAGACTTGAGAATTATGAGGAAGAGCTCACTTCAAATGACTTCAAATATTAAGTCTGTATTTACACTTTAAACTGAACTCTTTGATTAAAAGTTAAAAAAAAATGGAAAAAAGAGAGAAATTGAGAGGATGAAAAGATGAAAAGAGACAGAGGAAAAAGGAGCAGGGGGAGAAAGGGAGGAAAGCAGAAAGGGAAAAAAGGTAAATTTTCTTTAAAAATTCACATGGATTCATGTGTGTTTGAGACTTACTGATAAAAGCCACATTATGATTCTCAAGTATTTTGCATATGATATATAATTTGTAGTAATTCAGTTCTGTAAGGTAGGGACCATAATTTCTATTGCAGAGAAAAGATTTTCAGAGGTAAAATAAAATGACTTGATAAAGATTAATTATCTAACAAGTGCCCATACAGATGCAAGTTCAAACATTCTTACTACAAATCCATTAGACTGTCCATGAAATTGATGTTGGGTGGAAGATAATCAATGGGAGAAACAAGTTGAAGGATATAAACTTGTCAACATTAAGTATTTATTAATTTAATATAAATTTTAGGATAATTTGGGAACACTGTTAGATAGACTTAGAGCTTTCCATGATTCAAGAAATATTAAATTCTTTTATAGAAGCCATGCCAAAGCTTGTTGTACACTTTTAGTCAATTCCTCTGTCTGATTTGTATTCAGTTTATTTGATATGTTAATAACATTATTGGTAGCTATGATGAGAGAGCTAGAGATAAATGAAATCAGCTTGAATCAATTTGATAGGTCTTTTCCTCTAAACACTAAGTACTGTTTTGCAATGGTAGAATTTCACGGCTTACACAGCTCTTCTCAGTAAGATGGGTCTTGAGGGCAAGGTCTCTGTTAATGAAGAGAAAGGCAAAATCCATTTAATCAAATAACACATAAACTGCTCTGCATAGTTGTTAAATAACTGAATCTCTCCTATTTCTTTCAATTCAGACTATAGGGAACAGAGGGAGAGGCAGAGGGAGAGGTTTCTAAGATTACAGGGGAAAGGATGTGTTGGAGAAGGGAGACACTGCAAAGTCCATTTTAAAACATGATAAAAAGAGTGCATTAATTCATTCTAAAAAGTCAGAAAAAGAAACTTGCTATGATATTATAAAGTAGGAATAGTAGCACATTAGAAGACTACATTATCCTAACAGATGAGAGCATAGACCGTCGCGTAGCCTCTAACAGTGATTTCCCCAGCTAATTTCACCAGCTACCATGTTTCTCAATAGTTTGCCTAGTACTTAATTACTAGTAAACCTCCATTACATCACGTGAAAAAGGGCATTCACCGACTTTATTTCTTTATTTTTCATCTTTATGGAGCTTCTCCTTGATTTCTTCAATAACCTCAAATTCTTTACCTGGCATGTGTGATAACTTCTAAGTCTGTGGCCAAGCCTGACCAGTAGGCACATCCTAGCTTTACTCTTGCAATATCTTACTTCATATTCAACAGGCAGCCCAAACTCAGCATTTCTAAAACTACCATCATCTCTCAGCTTTCACTTTTCAGTTCCTCACTTCTGTTGACTATTCCTGATTTCTCCTCACATATCCTCAGATGAATTCCGATCATCTCTCAAGATCGACATGTGCCTTTTCTGCATGTCATTCATTGGTCTTCAGGGTCTGAACACAGCCACCACAGGAAGTTCCTAAAACACAGTCTGAATCTTACTTCCCTTGGCAAAAAATGTTATTACTTCAAATATATTTTAGTTTAAAAGTTTTAAAAGCATAAAGTAAAAATTAATGTCTTCATTAAGAGATACTGAATGAAACAAAAGTCCCCAATTCTAACTACTTCTTTAGTAATCTTCACTAGAGGTAAGTTCTACTAATAATTTGATTTCCAGATTTTCTTGGAATTATATAAGAGCTTTATGAGCTCTAAGAAATTTATATATACTTTAAATGTTAAAACAATTGTATATTTATAAAATAAAATTGATTAAAATCATTGTATACTTATATTTCTATGGATATATTTAGAGATATATTTTCCCATTAACATATCTGTAGGTACACACATATTTATTTAATTTTATTAACTATATTTGTTTATTTAACTCTTTTCAATTATATATCAGTAATTATAACTCTAGAGAGCATATTAAAAAGCAGAGACATTACTTTGCAAACAAGGGTCTATATAGTCAAAGCTATGGTTTTTCCATTAGTCATGTATGGATGTGAGAGTTTGACCATAAAGAAGGCTGAATGCAAAAGAATTGATGCTTTTGAAATGTGGTGTTGGAGAAGACTCTTGGTATCCTTGGACTGCACGGATACCAACCCAGTCAATCCAAAAGGAAGTCAGCCCTAAATATTCATTGGAAGGACTGATGCTGATACTGAAGCTCCAATACTTTGGCCCCCTGATGAAAGGAGCTGACTCACTGGAAAAGACCATGATGCTGGGAAAGACTGGAGGCAGAAGGAGAAGGGGACGACAGAGGATGAGATGGCTGGATGAGTCGGCATCACGGACACAATGGACATGAATCTGAGTAAACTCCGGGAGTTGGTGATAGGGAGGCCTGTCATGCTGCAGTTCATGGGGTCTCAGAGTCAGACGTGACTGAGTGAATGAACTTAACTGAATGTCTAAAGCTGGGTGATTAAAAGTACAAAATGCTTTACCTTTTTAAGTTTCAAGACCTACTAATCCCAAGGGATGGACAACGCCACTGATGTCCTGCATGAGGTGACAGATGGGAGAGCTGACTCCAGTGAGGTACCACCACTCATGCCCTAAGTCTGTCCCCTTCCCTATGTCAACTGACAGAGGGTAAAGGAGGGAGGAAGTGCTTTGAGGGGAAAGGAATGGGATGATTCTCCTCCTAAACTGAAAGTGTTGGATGGATGATGCTTTGAGAGGATGACTCAAATCAATTTGGAGCGTGCACAGGGAGAAGATAGCATTCCAGTTCTCAGTGGATGTCTGAGTAGGCAGTGTTCTTGCCTTGTCATGTAGTAAAAAAGCAGGGAATGTGAGAAAGAGTGAGACTTGACAAAGTGAGGGATACTCAAGAAGGTGCCGTGAAGGCTGCTGCCTGCTTTTGGTTTCTATTTTCTGGGAAGCAAGAAAGATTACTTTTATGTGTGCCCCTGAAGCTGAGAATTACTCCAAGAGGAGTCTAGGACTGAGATTGGAGGCTGTGGTCCTTCTGGGAGACCCAAGCATCAGGGGTGATGCACCAGCAGGTCAGCCAGAAGCTGAGCTTACTCTTGCGGGTCTATTGTTACAAGTTGCAAATTCTGAAGAGACTTGAACAGAGGTGAGCTCTTCTTTATATGGACTGGTTTGAGGTTGCCACTTATTGACATTTAGGTCATAGAAAATGTGCTGGCCATTCATTTTGGATAGCAAAAGAGAAGAATTCATCCTTACCACAGTCACCTAAAAAGATGTTTGCTCTTTTCCTGATTTTATTCACTTAACAGAGGAGAAGGCAGGGAAAACATGATTTCTAAGATGCAGCCTAAGTTCCGCTTCTCCCAAACCTTCCACTTTAAATCACTGAAGCTATAGCACTAGGCTGCAGAGAGGAGAGGAGAGGAGAACAAATAAGAAATAACCTGAAAATTTTAAAATGCACTGAGATTAGTCTCAAATAGTCAAATAATAAACTTATATTTACCCAAAGCAGCTAGCAATGTATAAAATCAGAGCAAAATGCTTCCAAAAGCAAACAAGGAAATCAGTACATAAAACCTGGGAGGAAAATAGTGACTGAAAAATCAAGCTACTCCCCTGTCATTTCAAATATTAGAGATTTTTCAATAAAGTGATTTTATAATATTCACAGGTTCATTTTATTATACTTATTTGTATATATGTTTCACCTTCTACTGTTTCCAATCAGATTGTAGACATTTTAAAGTCAGGAATTAAACTTTATATAACTTTTTCTCCTTAGAAAATAACATATATATAA
>SJYW01049112.1:0-12148 GCA_006410735.1 Raphicerus campestris | reverse complement strand
AGCATCATTCCTTCCAAAGAAATTCCAGGACTGATCTCCTTCAGAATGGACTGGTTGGTTCTCCTTGCAGTCCAAGGGACTCTCAAGAGTCTTCTCCAACACTGCAGTTCAAAAACATCAATTCTTCGGCACTCAGTTTTCTTCACAGTTCAACTCTCACATGCATACATGACCAATGGAAAACCAGAGCCTTGAGTAGATGGACCTTTGTTGGCAAAGTAACGTCTCTGTTTTCAATATGCTATCTAGGTTGGTCATAACCTTTTCTTCCAAGGAGTAAGTGTCTAGCAACCAATAAAAGAGATAGATGGCTAAAGTCCCTAATGGTGTTTTAAAAATGACTTATATAATGTGTTTCTGTATCTTAGTGGAACAGTGATTTAATCAAGGAAGTATCTGTTAAGTTTTGAAAGTTGTACTGAATTTTGACAAAGGCAGACAACTGGACAGGACTGTTTAAACTACCATTAATGCGTTAGTATCTGTGCTAAGTGCTAGATGTGCATCATCTCATATACTCCTCACAATGATCCTCAGAAGCAGATACTATTATACTTTCCATTTCACAGAGGAAAAACTACAGAAACAAAGAGAATAGCCTGTCAAAATCACTGAGCTGGTAAATGACAAGTCTAAGATTTGAACCCATGTAATCTAACTCTAGAGTCTGTCTGCAGTATCAATACTGCCTCCAACATACTTTATATTTCTATGCTGTACACTTGCAATATTTGAGATCTGTCGACTGAGAAAGAATACACCATGTGAGAGTTGTGCATTAAGTTTTATTTCTGGCAAAATAAGAACTATAGCCCAGGAGATAGCATTTCAGGTAGCTTTGAAAAACTGCTCCAAAGAGTTAGGGGTGGAAGGTCAGTATATTTCTGATATTGGTGAAGGGGGAGTACATGGAATCAAGCACTTATTTTGCAAAAGGTTGCTTCTAGCCTCAGGAAGATTCAATATAAGACAATCATGTATTGGGAATTAAAGTTCTAATAATGGGGAAACTAAGGCTCAGAGTATTTTTAATTAACTAAACTTTTTAAATAAATCTAAATGGTAGAGAACTTGAATCAAGGTCTAACTCCAAATGTAACATTTTTTGTTATCCCATGGTCTTCATGAAAGATGTCATAAAATCAAAACAGGGTAAGAGCAGACTCTTTCAAGCATCAATCAATTAATTGATAACTCAGCAATCATCTGTTAAATAGCTGCTATTTGTCAATCATTTGTTAGGTCCTGGGGATACAGATGTAACACGATCCTAGTGCTAGAGGTGGAGATGGATAATAAAAGAAGGCAGCTACAGACAATACAGTGAGTTCCCTGATAATGATAAGCACTGTGCTTGTGAAACACGGATGTGAGGTACACCAAATCAACACTGTGCATAAGGGCAAGTCAGGAAGGCTTTCTAGGAGAGATAATGCTTGAGGTGAGACTCAAAAGATAAATAGCTTACAGTAGAGAAAGACATGGAAAGTAGGAAAAGGAAGGGGCATTAATAAAAAAGACATGTGTGAACTGGGCTGATGGCCAGAAGCTTTTGAATACTAATACTGAGGAGCTTAGTCTAGAAAGCAATGATAAAACTGAACATTAATTAGGGAAGTGACATAATCATATTTGGATTTTAGAAAGATTATCCTAACAGAAGTAGGGACAACAGGCACTAGAGTGAGGAAACTGCAGTCAGAGAGGTGAATTTGGAAGGTACTGTAACACAGGCCTGAATCAAAGGGGACATGCATCAGTGAGGATAAGGATAACAACAGAAACATTTCTGCAGCACTTACAAGCACAGGCCTGTTCTCACCATTTTATTTACATTAACCCTTTAGACTTCACATGGACCCTCTGATATGGATACAGTTTTAGTATTCCTACTAGGAACATTTAGAAACTAAGGTGGTAGTGTTTAATTGCTAAGTTGTGCCTGACTCTTGTGATCTCATGGACTGTAGCCCACCAGGCTCCTCTGTCCATAGGATTTCCCAAGCAAAAATACTGGAATGGGTTTCCATTTCTTTCTCCAGGAGGGGGTTCCTGACCCAAGGATCAAACCCAAGTCTCCTGCATTGCAGGCGGGTTCTTTACTACTGTAACTCAGGGTAGAGAAAGCTTAAGCAATTTGCACCAGAAAACATTCCAGTATGTAATCCTGGATGTTTGATTTTCACTCTGCAATCTTAATATGTATATTATATGAACTTTTAAAAAAAGGGCCACTGTTAGTAACTCTTTTTCCTTTTCATTTAATAACATAACTGTCTCTCCTACTGACAAACTCTACCCTACAGATTAAACTGATGTGCTGGGCCTCACATCTGAGTGTGACATTGGTAATCCATCATCTGCACACTGCTGAAGTTAAGCCAACACTGGCTTGTAGTGTACAAAAATGAACTGACTCTCACTTGATTCAAGCTTATTGCAGTGTCTGAAACAGGGAGCAAGCTTTGTAATTGCTATTTATTTTGAGCACTAGAAGTTGCATTGGGATTTCACAGTATGCAGAAAGAAAATAATTCAATTTACATATTTTAATGAAAAGGAGAAAGAAAAAATGAAAAACAAAAATATAATTCACTGTGATTTCAATTTTATACGAAGTGCTTAACCCATATGTACAGTTTATCACTAATTCCTAAACTAGCCATAACTTACAACTTTCTACAATTAATTAAATTAGCTAAAATCCATTTCATACACATATACATCATGAGAGAATATTTCTCAGAAGGATAAATATAGCTTCAGAGTAAAGCACTTTAATGATAGAGCCCTTACCATCTATACAGAAGAGAAACTACAACTCAGAAGATAGCTTGTGATAAAAGTTAGAATACATTCTGATTTATTCTTTCTAAGACCTTTATTTAGCTCCAAGGATTTCAATTTTCTTACCAGAGGAACAATTTATAAACCATCACAAGAACCAACTAAGGACTTTCAGATCCAAGAGATCTAATTAACTGAACTACTTTCTTTTCAAATATGAGTACTATTTAAAAATCTTTTTGTGTCTTTTCTTTTAAAGAGATTCATATTATTTGTTTTCTCAGTTTCCTATTAAAAAGTCCCTGTTATCTCAGTTGGTAAAGAATCCGTTTGCAATGCAGAAACCCCAGTTCAATTCTTGGGTCAGGAAGATCCCCTGGAGAAGGGATAGTCTACCCTCTCCAGTATTCTTGGGCTTCCCTGGTGGCTCAGCTGGAAAAGAATCCACCTGCAATGTGGAATACCTGGGTTTGATCCCTCGGGTGGGAAGACCCCTGGAGAGGGGAAAGGCTACTCACTCCAGTATTCTGGCCTGGAGAATTACATGGACTGTATAGGGTCACAAAGGTTCATACGTAACTGAGTGACTTTCACTTTCACACTTTCATTAAAAATTATAAAATATGTATGACATTACACTAAGTTATATAAAAATTTTGGAAAGGTAGAAGCAATATACTGATGAATGAATGGATAAATAAAATCTGACACAGAACTAACTTGACCCAAAAAGTCTTGTCCAAATAAACCCACTTCAAATTGAAAATATCCTGTCAAAAATACAGTCTAATAGACCTAACTTACAGAACATCATAACTTTTATCCCAACCTATTTTAAAAGTGCTCAAAACTCATACGTTAGCCTTCAGTTGGGCAAAGCCATCTAACACAAAGCCTGTTGAATAATAAAGTATATAATATCTCAAGTAATTTATGGAATACTGCACTGAAAGTGAAAATAGAATGGCTGTATGGGTACAGAATGACTGAACTGTATCGGTTGCTCACCCTGATGACTGTATGGCTGAGTGAGAGCTGCAGCTCACTGCTGTTGCCCAGCATTTCAAGAGAAAGGCACCACATATCCCAGCCAGGGAAAAGATCAAAATTCAAAGTTATGGTTTCTATTGAATATATTATAGTTGCACTATCCTAAAGTGTAAACCACCTTAAGTTAGGGACCATTTTCATATATGTACAATGGAAAAATTTTCAGCATTAAAAAGAAGGAAATACACATGCTACAAAATGAATGAACCTTGAGGATAATATGCTTAGTGATACAAACCAGTCAAGTAACTAAGATTCCACTTATATGAAGTACCTAGAATATTTAACTTCATAGGGATGGAAAGTAGAATGGTGGCTGCTGGAGGCTGGGTGGTGGGGGAATGAGAAGGTATTCAGTGGGTAGTGTTTTCATTCCATTTTGTAAAATGGAAAAGAGTTCTGGAGATTGGTTGCACAACCCTGTGAATGTACTTAACTTTACTGAACTGTACACTTAAAATGGTTACAATGATAAGTTATGTATGTAGATTGCCACAATTAAAAACTTCATTAGAAAACGTGCAAAAGGAAAAGAAGAAACCAGTCTCCTTCCTGAGTCTATGGCAGTATTGCTGCTATTGCTGCTGCTAAGTCGCATCAGTTGTGTCCAACTCTGTTCGACCCCATAGAAGGCAGCCCACCAGGCTCCCCCTTCCCTGGGATTCTCCAGGCAAGAACACTGGAGTGGGTTGCCACTTCCTTCTCTACTGCATAAAAGTGAAAAGTGAAAGGGAAGTCGCTCAGTCGTGTCCGACTCTTACGACCCCATGGACTGTAGCCTGCCAGGGTCCTCTGTCCATGGGATTCTCCAAGCAAGAATACTGGAGTGGGTTGCCATTTCCTTCTCCAGGGAATCCTCCCAACCCAGAAATCAAACCTGGGTCTCCTACACTGCAGGCAGATTCTTTACAGACTAAGCTACCAGGCAAGTATTTCAGGTTGAACAAATACCCCCAAAGATTGGACCTGGTGTGACTCATGCACGCATGCTAAGTTGTTTCAGTCGTGTCTGACTCTTTGCAACCCTATGGACTATAGCCTATCAGGGTCCTCTGTCCATGGGATTCTCCAGGCAAGAACACTGGAGTGGGTTGCCATGCCCATCTCCTAGGTATCTTTTCAACCCAGCAATCAAGCCCACATATTTTATGTCTGCTGCACTGGCAGGCAGGTTCTTTACCATTCACGCCACCTGTGACTCAAATATTTTGGTGTGGGTAGCCTTTCTCTTCTCTAGGGGATCTTCCCAATCCAGGGATTGAACTCAGGTCTCCGGTATTGTGGGCAGATTCTTTACCAGCTGAGCCACAAGAGAAGTCCAAGAATACTGGAGTGGGTAGCCTGTTCCTTTTCCAGCAGATCTTCCTGACCCAGGAATTGAACTGGGGTCTCCTGCACTGCAGGTGGATTCTTTACCAACTGAGCTATGAGGGAAGCCCATCCAACGGGCGTTGGCAATTTGATCCCTGGTTCCTCTGCTTTTCTAAATCCAGCTGGAACATCTGGAATATCTCGGTTCACACACTGTTGAAGCCGAGCTTGAAGGATTTTGAGTATTACCTTGCTAGCATTTGAAACGAGCACAATTATATGATAGTTTGAACATTCTTTGGCATTGCCTTTCTTTGGGATTGGAATGAAAACTGACCTTTTCTAGTCCTGTGGCTACTACTGAGTTTTCCAAATTTGCTGTCATAAGAGTGCAGCACTTTTAACAGCATCATCTTTTAGGTTTTGAAATAGCTCAGCTGCAATTCCATTACCTCCACTAGCATTGTTTGTAGTGATGCTTCCTAAGGCCCACTTGACTTCACATTCCAGGATGTCTGGCTCTAGGTGAGTGATCACACCTTCATGGTTATCCCAGTCATTAAGATGTTTTTTGTATAGTTCTGTGTATTCTTGCCACCTCTCCTTAATCTCTTCTTCTTCTGTTAGGTCCATACCATTTCTGTATTTTATTGAGCCCATCTTTGCATGAAATGTTCCCTCGGTATCTACAACTTTCTTGAAGAGATCTCTAGTCTTTCACACTTCTATTTTTTCCTCTATTTCTTTGCACTGTTCACTTACGAAGACTTTCTTATCTCTCCTTGCTATTCTCTAGAACTCTGCATTCAGTTGGTTATATCTTTCCTTTTCTCCTTTGCTTTTTGCTTCTTTTCTTTTCTCAGCTATTTGTAAGGCCTCCTCAGATAACCATTTTGTCTTTTTGCATTTCTTTTTCTTGGGGATGGTTTTGTATAGCATACCAAAATAATTTTAAAGGCACATTGAAGAAAGAACTGATGATCGAAAATGGCTATTGGTGGAGAACGATAAACTCTATTCAAAATGTACATACATTTTAAAGCAAATATTGTTCAATATCTGTCATTCCAATATGTAACAAGACTCACAGTATCCACAGCATGGCATACACATGCACTTGCAAGTATTAAAAATATTTATAATGAAGTTTTGGGAAAGATGATTAAGCTTATCTTCCAAGTATGTTCAGTAATAAAGTGATGGTCTAAAATTTGTTTCATCTAATAAAATCTAATAAAAGCAGATCAAATATATATTTACTTCTGTGAAATTTATTTCAAAATAATGTTCAATAAAAAAACTCTATGCTTTTACATTCATTAAGATTTCATGATTTCATGGATTCTTTCTGTATTGTTTTCTGTGATAAATTCATTTAGGCCAATGTCATGTTGGTATAAGTAAATATATGTATATTTTCTTGATGAAATGTCTATTCAAATCTTTTTTCTCATTTATAACATTGGGATGTTTGTTTTTGCATTTTTGAATTGATTCCTTTTTAATATTTCCATACATATACATCTTTGGTTGGATGTATATCTTGCAAATCTTTTCTCCTAGTCTGTGGCTTACTTTTCACTTTCTTAACAGTGTGAACAATTGGGGGATAATTTTTTTATATGTTTGGAGGTACAGGTGTATGCATGTTTCTTATTAGGCTTTTGGCCATTTAATTGTTCTACTACCATTTGTTAAAGAGATTTTCATTTCTTCGTTTAAATGCACTAGAATATCTGGTGAAATCAATTGATTATCTCTGAGTCTATTTCTGGGCTTCCCTGGTGGCTCAGAGTCTATTTCTGAACTCCTTATTCCATTTTACTGAGCTATATATTTATCTTTATACCATTAGCACACTGACTTGATTATAATATCTTAGTTTTGAAATCATGAAAAGTAAGATCTTCCATTTTGCTCTTTGTTTTCAAAATTGTGTAGACTACACCAAGTCTTTGTATTTTACTTGAATCAAATTCTCTATCACCAAAAAAAAAAATGTTTTACACAGGTTATTAAAAAAATTTTTTTTTTATTGTGTCTGTGTGGAATCTCAGGATCAGTCTGGAAAAGACTAACATCTTAACAGCACTGGGTAACCTGGTGTCTGAGTACAGCACACCTTTCACTGCATGTTTCCCTTTACTTAGGTCTTTTTAAGTTTCACTCATCAGTGTTTTATAGTTTTCAGTGTGTAAAGAAGCTTTACAAATCTTTTGTCAACTTTATCCTGATATGTCATCTTCCTGATTCTTTAACATTTCAATTTTCAATAGTTTTCTTTTTTCCAGGATACACACTACATTTTAAATGTATTTACTTAAACTCTTTTCCTAGCCTTTTAGATAGCTTTTAGATTTCTTAAGATCTTGAGAGTAGTTGATCATATCCTCTGCAAAAAACAGACAGACGTCCTTCTTCCTTTCCAGTGTGCATGCCTTTTATTTCTTTTTCTTAACATGGTACACTAGGCAGCCCCTTCAATATAATGCTGAAAAACAGTGAGACAGGACCTCAATATCCTATGCCCAATCTTCGGAGAAAAACATTCAGTCTTTTACTCCTATATTTATAGTTTGTTCATAGATGCCTTTTCTCTGGTTAAGAAGGTTCACTAAAATTCCAGTTTAGTGACAGGTTTTGTCATGACTGGATGCTGAATTCTGTCAAATGCCTTTTCTGCATCTATTAATAATGATTTCTAAAATTAGTTATTAAAATGGTAAATAATATTGATTTTTCATTAACTCAAATTTAAGATAAACTCCACTTAGCTATCTGTTATTTTGAATTCAATATGCTAATATCTTGGTGACAATTTTAGTATCTATATTCATGAAGGAACGCAGTCAGTAGATTTCTTTTATTATGATGTCTGTGTTAGGTTTTTTATCAGGTAATGCTAGTCTCACAAAAAAGCAGGGAAGTATTCCTGCCTTTTCTATTTTCTGAAATGGTTTACAGAATTGATATTATCTCTCCTTATGTTTTGTTAGATTTCACCGGTGAATTCTAGGTGCTCTCTTTGTGGAAAGGTTTTTAATAACAAATTCAACTTCATTAATAGAAAGATACATAAGTTACTATTTTTTCCTGACTGAGCTTTGGTAATTTGTATCTTTCAAGGAATTTCTACATTTCATCTAAGTTCATCTAAGTATNATGCTAATATCTTGGTGACAATTTTAGTATCTATATTCATGAAGGAACGCAGTCAGTAGATTTCTTTTATTATGATGTCTGTGTTAGGTTTTTTATCAGGTAATGCTAGTCTCACAAAAAAGCAGGGAAGTATTCCTGCCTTTTCTATTTTCTGAAATGGTTTACAGAATTGATATTATCTCTTCCTTATGTTTTGTTAGATTTCACCAGTGAATTCTAGGTGCTCTCTTTGTGGAAAGGTTTTTAATAACAAATTCAACTTCATTAATAGAAAGATACATAAGTTACTATTTTTTCTTGACTGAGCTTTGGTAATTTGTATCTTTCAAGGAATTTCTACATTTCATCTAAGTTCATCTAAGTATATTCTATTATGGCAAACGAAGGTTATAAGTTAGGGATGGGGTGTATGAAGGCCCCTTTGTTCTTACATACATCAACAGGAACTGATTTCTATTTATTAATATAAGTACATCTAATTAATTTTTGATTATAAGTAAAGCTAGAAATGAGGAGATGGGGGAATTCTATGCTAATATTTGGTAGGCCTTTGGAGATGAGTATGTGGTGTTCGTTCTTCATAAAGCTGATCACTGCCTCTCATAATAAAGACTACCATTTAGCTGCATGGTCAAATTAACAAAACATTCAATGAGAGATGAAAAAGAAAGAACACTGAGGGGGCAGAACAGAGCTCCGTCCCGGGAAGGGAGTCTTAAAAACAGAGAAGTTTCCAAACACCAGGAAACATTCTCACTGCCGAGTCTGTGGTAAGCCTTGGAAGCACAGAGGGCAACCTAACAGGGAGGAAAAATAAATAAATAATCAAAACCCACAGATTACAAGCCCAACAGTAACTCCCCCAGTGGAGAAACAGCACAGACGCCTGCACCTGACACTAGCAAGTGGGGACTGGGCAGGGAGGCAGGGACTGGGCAGGGAGGCGCCGGCTGCATTACTTAGAGTAATGATCTGGCCTGAATGCCCGGAGGGCAATCTGAGAGAACTCTCTTGGGCTAGCAAACCAGACTGTGAGATAGCTACCACGCGAAAAGCCCTAAGACACTGCCAGGCCCTCACACAGAACAAAGGACTGAACAGAACTAGCTGGCTGCAGACCATCCACCTCCAGTGACAGACAGCCAGAGCTGGAAGGGGACAATCACAGTCCCAGAGAGACATTATCTACCAAACTGCAAGCAGGCTTTTTTGCTAACTAAAGCTTCTTGGGGTCTGGACAGTCAACATCCGCCTGAGAAGGTGCACCAGTTGTACACCCAGAAAACTGAGCGGCAGGGACAGGGGAGGCAATAAGTTGCAGCAACTGCACTTGCCAAACACCTCATCACCTGAGCTGCTTGGACCTGGGAAGGGCACAAAACACAGACCCAACCAAGTCTGCGCCTCTGAGGACTACCTGAGTGCCTGAACCTGAGCGGCTTAGACCTGGGAGGTGCATGCCGCCCAAGGTCAGCCTTGGACAGTTCCCAGCGAAGCAACCTAGAGCCTGAGCAGTGTGGGCAGGGAGGGCACGTGCGCCGTGAGCGGGGGCAGGCCCAGTGTGGCTGAGGCACTGTGAGCACATGTCAGTGTTATTTGTTTGCAGCATCACTTCCTCCCCATAGCGCGACTGAACAAGTGAACCTAAAAGAAGTATCCACCACCACCCTCTTTGTGTCAGAGTGGAAATCAGATACTGAGAGTGAAAGTGAAGTTGCTCAGTCATGTCCGACTCTGTGACTGGTGGACTGTAGCCCACCAAGTCTCTCCATCCATGGGATTCTCCAGGTAAGAATACTGGAGTGGGTTGCCATTTCAAGAGACCAGCAAACAGAAGAAGTTAAAAAAAAGGGAACCATCTTGGAAGTGACTGGTGCAATTGATTAAAACCATGTCGTTAGTACTGACTACATAGGAAGGGGCCTACAGATCTTAATAAATATAAGCTGGACCAAGGAACTATCCGAAACTGAACTGACCCCACAATACCCACACCACCACCACAGAAAGTCCTAGATGTATTTTTACTATTTTTATAATCATTCTTTAAAAATTTTTTTTAATTTTTAAGTCCTCTATTACTACTTTAATTTTCACTTTTATAACTTACTATTACTTTGCAAAAAAAAGACCCTATTTTTTAAAGCAAACTTCATATATATATATATTTTATAGTTTTTGTGACTTTTTTCTTTCTTTTCTTCCTTCTTTTCTGTAATAGTGTATTTTCGAAATTCCAAATTCTACTCTAGATTTTTAATCTTTGCTTTTCGGTATTTGTTATCAATTTTGTACCTTTAAGAACCCAATCTTCAGTACCCATTTTCACTTGGGAGAGAGATTACTGGCTTGACTGCTTTCTCCCCCTTTGGACTCTCCTTTGTCTCCACCAGGTTGCCTCTGTCTCCTCCCTACCCTCTCTCTTCTCTACCCAACTCTGTGAATCTCCGTGTGTTCCACACAGTGGAGAACACTTAGGGAACTGATTACTGGCTGGATCTGTCTCTCTCCTTTTGATTCCCCCCTTTGATCTTCCTGGCCACTGCTGTCTCCTTCCTCACTCTTTTCTTCTCTGTATAANTGCCTCTGTCTCCTCCCTACCCACTCTCTTCTCTACCCAACTCTGTGAATCTCTGTGTGTTCCACACAGTGGAGAACACTTAGGGAACTGATTACTGGCTGGATCTGTTTCTCTCCTTTTGATTCCCCTCTTTGATCTTCCTGGCCACTGCTGTCTCCTTCCTCACTCTTCTCTTCTCTGTATAACTCCGTGATCATCTCTGAGCAGTTCAGTTGTGGAGTGCACATAAGGAAGTGATTACTGGCTAGCTTGCTCTCTCCTCTATTGATTCCACCTCATCTCATCTGGGTCACTTCTAACTCCTTCCTCCCTTCTCCATGTAATCTGTGAACCTCTCTGGGTGTCGCTCACTGTGGAGAAACTTTTCATCTTTAACCTAGATGTTTTATTAATGATATTGTATAAAAGGAGAAGTCTTGAGACTACTGTAAAAATAAGACTGAAAACCAGAAGCAGGAGGCTTAAGTCTAAATCCTGAGAACACCAGAGAACTCCTGACTCCAGGGAACATTAATCAATAGGAGCTCATCAAATGCTTCCATACCTACACTGAAACCAAGCATCAACCAAAGGCCAATAAGTTCCAGAGCAAGACATACCAGGCAAATTCTCCAGCAACACAGGNACCAAAGGCCAATAAGTTCCAGAGCAAGACATACCAGGCAAATTCTCCAGCAACACAGGAACACAGCCCTGAGCTCCAATATACAGGCTGCCCAAAGTTACTCCAAAACCACTGACATCTCATAACTCATTACTGGACACTTCATTGCACTCCAGAGAGAGAAAAAATCCAGCTCCACCCACCAGAATACCGACACAAGCTTCCCTAACCAAGAAATCTTGACAAGCCATCTGTACAACCCCCACCCCCCACAGCAAGGAAACTCCACAATAAAGAGAACTTCACAAACTGCCAGAATACAGAAAGGCCACCCCAAACTCAGCAATATAAACTAGATGAAGAGACAGAGGAATACCCAGCAGGTAAAGGAACAGGAGAAATGCCCATCAAACCAAAGAGGAAGAAATAGGGAATCTACCTGATAAAGAATTCCAAATAATGATAGTGAAAATGATCTAAAATCTTTAAATAAAACTGGAATCACAGATAAATAGCCTGAATACAAGGATTGAGAAGATGCAAGAAAGGTTTAACAAGGACATAGAAGAAATTTAAAAAGAGTCAATATATAATGAATAATGCAATAAATGAAATAAACACTCTAGAGGCAACAAATAGTAGGAAAAGCGAGG
>SJYW01049104.1:725-15448 GCA_006410735.1 Raphicerus campestris | reverse complement strand
AATTTGCCTGTTACTCCAGGTGTTTCTTGACTTCCTACTTTTGCATTCCAGTCCCCTATAATGAAAAGGACATCTTTTTTGGGTGTTAGTTCTAAAAGGTCTTGTAGGTCTTCATAGGACCATTCAACTTCAGCTTCTTCACTGTTACTGGTTAGGGCATATATTTAGATTACTGTGGTATTGAATGGCTTGCTTTGGAAAGGAACAGAGATCATTCTGTTGTTTTTGAGACTGCATCCAAGTACTGCATTTTGGACTCTTCTGTTGACCATGATGGCTACTCCATTTCTTCTGAGGGATTCCTGCCCACAGTAGTAGATATAATGGTCATCTGAGTTAAATTCACCCATTCCAGTCCATTTTAGTTTGCTGATTCCTAGAATGTCAACATTCACTCTTGCCATCTCTTGTTTGACCACTTCCAATTTGCCTTGATTCATGGACCTGACATTCCAGGTTCCTTTGCAATATTGCTCTTTACAGCATCAGACCTTGCTTCTATCACCAGTCACATCCACAACTGGGTATTGTTTTTACTTTGGCTCCATCCCTTCATTCTTTCTGGAGTTATTTCTCCATTCATCTCCAGTAACATATTGGGCACCTATTAATCTGGGGAGTTCCTCTTTTATATCCTATGATTTTGCCTTTTCAAACTGTTCATGGGGTTCTCAAGGCAAGAATACTGAAGTGATTTGCCATTCCCTTCTCCAGTGGACCACATTCTGTCAGACCTCTTCACCATGACCTGCCCATCTTGGGTGGTCCAACAGGGCATGGCTCAGTTTCACTGAGTTATACAAGGCTGTGGTCCTAGTGGGATTAGATTGACTAGTTTTCTGTGATTATGGTTTTATTGTGTCTGCCATCTGCTGCCCTCTTGCAACACCTACCATCTTTCCTGGGTTTCTCTTACCTTGGGCTTGGGGTATCTCTTCACGGCTGCTCCAGCAAAGTGTAGCCTCAGCTCTTTACCTTGGATGAAGGGTATCTGCTCACAACCACCCCTCTTGATCTTCAACATGGGATAGCTTCTCTAGACCCTCCTGCACCTGCACAGCCACTGCTCCTTGGACATGGGGTTTGTCCTCCCGGCCGCCGCCCCTGGCCTTGGGGGTGGGATAGCTCTTTTCAGCTGCTTCTATGCTGTCACACCTTGGCACTCTTGGCTGCTGCCCCTGACCGCGAATCTATTTCTGCTTTATTGACTATGCCAAAACCTTTGTATGTGTATCACAATAAACTGTGGACAATTCTGAAAGAGATGGGAATACCAAACCACCTGACCTGCCTCTTGAGAAAACTATATGCAGGTCAGGAAGCAACAGTTAGAACTGGATATGGAAAAACAGACTAGTTCCGAATAAGAAAAGAAGTCCATCAAGGCTGTATATTGTCACCCTGCTTATTTAACTTATATGCAGAGTATATCATGAAAAGCGTTGGTCTGGAAGAAGCATAAGCTGGAATCAAGATTGCTGGGAGAAATATCAATAACCTCAGATATGGAAATGACACCACCCTTATGGCAGAAAGTGAAGAGGAACTATAAAGTCTCTTCATGAAAGTAAAAGTGGAGAGTGAAAAAGTAGGCTTAAAGCTCAACATTCAGAAAATGAAGATCATGGCATCCGGTCCCATCACTTCATGGGAAATAGATGGGGAAACAGTGGAAACAGTGTCAGACTTCATTTTTTTGGGCTCCAAAATCACTGCAGATGGTGAAGCAGCCATGGAATTAAAAGACACCTACTCTTTGGAATAAAAGTTATGACCAACCTAGACAGCATATTGAAAAGCAGAGACATTACTTTGCCAACAAGGGTCCGTCTAATCAAGGCTATGGTTTTCCCTGTGGTCATGTATGGATGTGAGAGTTGGAGTGTGAAGAAAGCTGAGTGCCAAAGAATTGATCCTTTTGACCTGTGGTGCTGGAGAAAACTCTTGAGAGTCCCTTGGACTGCAANGACAATTCTGAAAGAGATGGGAATACCAAACCACCTGACCTGCCTCTTGAGAAAACTATATGCAGGTCAGGAAGCAACAGTTAGAACTGGATATGGAAAAACAGACTAGTTCCGAATAAGAAAAGAAGTCCATCAAGGCTGTATATTGTCACCCTGCTTATTTAACTTATATGCAGAGTATATCATGAAAAGCGTTGGTCTGGAAGAAGCATAAGCTGGAATCAAGATTGCTGGGAGAAATATCAATAACCTCAGATATGGAAATGACACCACCCTTATGGCAGAAAGTGAAGAGGAACTATAAAGTCTCTTCATGAAAGTAAAAGTGGAGAGTGAAAAAGTAGGCTTAAAGCTCAACATTCAGAAAATGAAGATCATGGCATCCGGTCCCATCACTTCATGGGAAATAGATGGGGAAACAGTGGAAACAGTGTCAGACTTCATTTTTTTGGGCTCCAAAATCACTGCAGATGGTGAAGCAGCCATGGAATTAAAAGACACCTACTCTTTGGAATAAAAGTTATGACCAACCTAGACAGCATATTGAAAAGCAGAGACATTACTTTGCCAACAAGGGTCCGTCTAATCAAGGCTATGGTTTTCCCTGTGGTCATGTATGGATGTGAGAGTTGGAGTGTGAAGAAAGCTGAGTGCCAAAGAATTGATCCTTTTGACCTGTGGTGCTGGAGAAAACTCTTGAGAGTCCCTTGGACTGCAAGGAGATTCAACCAGTCCATTCTGAAGGAGATCAGCCCAGGGATTTCTTTGGAAGGACTGATGCTGAAGCTCCAATACTTTGGCAATCTGATGTGAAGAGCCGACTCTTTGGAAAAGACCTTTATGCTGGGAAAGATTGAGAGCAGAAAGAGAAGGGGACAATAGGGGATGAGATGGTTGGATGGCATCACTGATTCAATGGACATGAGTTTGAGCAAACACAGGTGATAGTGAAGGGACAGGGAAGCCTGGCATACTGCTATTTGTGGGGTCCCAAAGAGTTGTTACATGTTACACGATTTAGTAACTCTAAAACAACAACAAAAACATGCTTAATGTATCACCTTTTCATACTGTTCATGGACCTGATGCTGGGGAAGATTGAGAGCAGAAGGTGAATTAGTCAACAAACGATGAGACAACTGGATGGCATCACCAACTCGATGGACATGAGTTAGAGTAAGTTCCAGGAGTTGGTGATGGACAGGGAAGCAGAAGTGGTGCAGTCCATGGGGTCACAAAGAGCTGGACACCACTGAGTGACTGCACTGAACTGAATTGAATGTATCACCTTAGCATTTAAATGTATTTTGTAGTGTATGTCTACCACTATACACTTATGTTTTAAACCCACAGAATAAATGCTAATATTTTTCTTTCCTTTGTATATTCTGTACCTACAAATTGGCTTATGTAAAGTTGTCTTTATTGTTGTTTAGTTACTAAGTTGTTTCTAACTCCATGAGAACACGTGGAGTGTAGCCCACCAGGCTCCTTTGTCCATGGAATTTCCCATGCAACAGTATTGAAATGGGTTGCTGGGATTTTTCCAACCCTGGGATCTAACCCACATATCCTATCGTCACTGGTGGATTCTTTACTCCTGAAACCAGGGAAATCCAATGCAAAATAACAACTCAGTCAGTTTTTAACATTTTTATACAGATATCATTCAATTACCATGTCAAGAACATGGGAAGGATAACTTTTCTCACTATTTGTCATTTTAATGAAGAGTCTATAGAGTAGTATATTAGGGGTGGGGGAAGGATCAAAGTATTCAAAACATAAAGAAAGAAATTATTGAGATGAGGTTTGTGTGTGTGTGTGTGAAAAGTTCTATGGAACATTCAAAAAAGGTAAAAGTTGGACTGTGAAGAAGGCTGAGCGCCCAAGAATTGATGCTTTTGAACTGTGGTGTTGGAGAAGACTCCTGAGAGTCCCTTGGACTGCAAGGAGATTCAACCAGTCCATTCTGAAGATCAACCCTGGGATTTCTTTGGAAGGAATGATGCTAAAGCTGAAACTCCAGTACTTTGGCCACCTCATGTGAAAGTTGACTCATTGGAAAAGACTCTGATGCTGGGAGAGATTGGGGGCAGGAGGAGAAGGGGAAGACCAAGGATGAGATGGCTGGATGGCATCATGGACTCGATGGACGTGAGTCTGAGTGAACTCCAGGAGATAGTAATGGGCAGGGAGTCCTGGCGTGCTGTGATTCATGGGGTTGCAGAGATTTGGACACTACTGAGCGACTGAACTGAACTGAACCAAAAAGTGTATTCAGAAAATTTATGGCACTTATAAATTCAATATACAAAATCAATTTAATTTCTATAAACTGTCAGTGAAATACCAGATTTGGAATTTTTAAAAACACAGTAACATCATAAGTATGAAATATATTAAGGATAAATATGACAAAAGTTATGTAGACATTTTACTGTAAAAATTATAAAACTTTAGTCTGAAAAATTAAAAGACACAAAGAAATATACCCTGTGCATGATCAAAAGAGTAAATATGTTAACATATCAATTCTACCCAAATTAATCTATACTTTTAAGGACAATCCAGTAAAAATGCCGGGGTTTTTTTTGTTTGTTTTGTTTTGTTAGGGGTTAACAAGGTTATTTTAAAATTCATATAAAATTCATAGAATATGGAGCAGCCAAAACAAATTTGAAAAGATCCTTGTGGGAGGACAGACATCAACACCAATTTTAAAGCTACAATAATCAAAATGATACAGTATTTGCATATAGAAAAAGTTGTCAATGGAGTAGCAAGGAGCACTTACTGATCAACCTATGCATGTATGTTAAGTTGATTTCTGAGACAGTGCAAAAGTAATTTAATGAAGAAAAAATAATCTTTTTCCAAATGTTACAATTTTTATGAAAATGAATATATGTAATAAAAAAAAATCTTTCCGTTCACTGCAACATACTTAAACAATTCAAATATAGGAGAAGACTTACTACAAAAATCCTAAACTATAAATGTATAATGTAAAGCATAAGAGACAACCTTTCTGACACGAAGTTAAACAAGGATTGTTTAAGTTTTGTTATGTATAAAACCAAAAAAGGATGAACCATAAAAGGAAAACTGATACATTAGACTTTACCAAATTAAGAACTGCTGCTCTTTAGAAGTCATTTTTAAGACAGTATAAAATCACTGCAGATCGTGATTGCAGCTATGAAATTAAAAGACACTCCTTGGAAAGAAAGTTATGACTNAAACTATAAATGTATAATGTAAAGCATAAGAGACAACCTTTCTGACACGGAGTTAAACAAGGATTGTTTAAGTTTTGTTATGTATAAAACCAAAAAAGGATGAACTATAAAAGGAAAACTGATACATTAGACTTTACCAAATTAAGAACTGCTACTCTTTAGAAGTCATTTTTAAGACAGTATAAAATCACTGCAGATGGTGATTGCAACCATGAAATTAAAAGCACTCCTTGGAAAGAAAGTTATGACTAACCTAGATAGCATACTGAAAAGCAGAGACATAAGTTTGCTAACAAAGGTCCATCTAGTCAAGGCTATGGTTTTTCCTGTGGTCATGTATGGATGCGAGGGTTGGACTGTGAAGAAGGCTGAGCGACGAAGAACTGATGCTTTTGAACTATGGTGTTGAAGAAGACTCTTGAGAGTCCCCTGGACTGCAAGGAGATCCCACTAGTCCATTCTGAAGGAGATCAGCCCTGGGATTTCTTTGGAAGGAATGATGCTAAAGCTGAAACTCCAGTACTTTGGCCACCAAATGCAAAGAGTTGACTCATTGGAAAAGACTCTAATGCTGGGAGGGACTAGGGGCAGGAGGAGAAGGGGACGACCAAGGATGAGATGGCTGGATGGTATCACTGCCTCGATGGACGTGAGTCTGAGTGAACTCTGGGAGTCGGTGATGGACAGGGAGGCCTGGTGTGCTGCGATTCATGGGGTCGCAAAGAGTTGGACACGACTGAGCAAATGAACTGAACTGAATATCAGTTCACTGCAGTGGGAGAAAGTATTTTCAAATTACGCATCCTCTAAAGTATTTTTTACACAAGATATGAAAAAAAGAAAGTCTCAAAAATCAGTAGTAAAATAGCTTTTAAAACCCAATTGAAAATTTACATGAAAATAGGACAAAAAATTGACAAATTTTGCTAATGAAAAAATGTAAATGGCAAATAAGCACAAGAAATGTTAGGCCACATATAACATTGGAATTTTGTTTTAACAACCTGAAGGAAAGAAGATATATTCTTTTAAAATTGAATTAACTTGGAGATGTTTTAGAAATAATTTTGATCAGCTTTTATATTAACATTATTCTTAAGCATTATTATATTACTCCTATGTATTATTTCCTTCTTTGTATGAATTTTGATCATTTATATTTTCTGAAATTACATGATTTACACTTTTTTGCAAGTTTATGACAACAGAGTTATAGTAAATATTCTCCTTAGTGTAAAACTGAAAAATCACCTAACAGCCCTCATTCATTTCAAGTATTTCAAGTCTTTTTACCTTCTGTTCTTTTCCTACAGTCACATAGTGAAATAATTTTATCTGTTCACACTTTGCTAAGTCACTTCAGTCGTGTTTGATTCTGTGTGACCCCATAGACAGCAGCCCACCAGGCTCCCCCATCCCTGGGATTCTCCAGACAAAAACACTGGAGTGGATTGCCATTGACTTCTCCAATACATGAAAGTGCAAAGTGTAAGTGGAGTCGCTCAGTCGTGTCCGACTCTTAGCATTTAGTAACTCTTAAAAAACAACATCATAAGGTATATTTTAAGGTTATTGTTTGGAAATTTGAAAATAAAAATTTATGATTTTGTCACATCCTAATATGTGATCTACACTGTGATGGAAATACATATTTTCTCCTAATGCACATCAATACTTTTCTTATCTGAAAGTTAACAAAAATAGAACTTACCTTTTCTTCTAGCAAAACATTACCAGTGCTGTATCTTTCTAGAAGCAAAGGCATTGCCAATGGTACTGATTCAGAGATGTCTAAATTCTCAATCTATCTATTTTTATTCTAAGCTAACAAGCTTTATTTATTTTTTGATAAATAAATTTTCAAGTGTGTAACTAATGAAAAATTTAGGTCAATGTTTTCACATTAACCAAGACATTGTCACACTCACCAAAGTCTTGTATTAATATATTCCAGATTATGCAAACAAAACCAGTCTGAAATGAGTCTCAACATATTTGTAAGGAAATAAACAGTAAAATCAAAGCCTTATGAACTACTTTTTGATAATGTGCTATTTCAGACTTAATGAAATGCTTTCTAGGCAGACCAATATATAGCAATTACAATGATGGGAAAACACAGTTTGAGAATTGCACTCATAATATCATTATTTACTATTGTCTTTTTGTCACTGGGCTGAACACTAAAAGAATATACTCATTAACATGCATTGTCATATACTGTACTCATTGAAAGTCTGTAACATTTATTATATCCAGAATTTATCTTGAATGATATTTCTTTTGCCTCTTTGTATTAGCAACTCAATTAATTAGTCATGAGGAGAAAATACTATCTTAATATGCTTATAATTTTTTTCTTAATATAAACTCATACTTTAATTAGGGTTAGGGTTAGGGTTTCAGGCAGAAGAGCCTGACAATCACAACTATATAAAATTCCATTGATGTTAAATTAATTTATTCTGTCCATATTTTATTAGGAAACTGATATTAACTTTTGTGAGAATCTTGGTGATTTTTGTAAAATTTTCCTGTTTCAAGTTAGTCAGTGATAAATAAATCAGCCAACTATATTTATAGTTTATGAAATAATGTTAACTGGAGACTTTGTTCAAAAATAGTATCAAATTGAGTTGGCTTTTTAACTCCTTTTTGCTTAGTTGCTTTGCCCAGTAGGTCAGAGGAATACAAACTACTCAGGTTGTAGTTGTCATTAGTGTCAACATGTAATATGAATAAAGCCCAAACTTCCAATTATTTCCTGAAAATGTGAAGCTGCCTCTTTTTAACTATGTTAAATCATCATATGTCATTTCATGAATATGTATCAAAATTATCCTACATTTTGCTATCAAGTTTAAGACCTACATTAAATGCAGCACATTTAGATACAGATATGCTTTTGTGATTTAAGGGTAGAAATTGACTCTGCTTACCTTATCTTATTTTAAAATCAAAGCATGGATTACAACTTAAACCATCAACAACTAACATTTAAAGGCTTTAAAAACATTTTTTTTGAAGAGAGAATGAAGTGCAATGAAAAAAAAACACCTGAGTAACTGAATCTGACTTGACTGGTTCCATTGGTTAGTGGAAAAATGTTTACTATGAAAATTCAATTTAAAATTGTCTAGTTAAATGTAATGTAAGAATATCTATTAAAGACCCTATTTTCAGAGCTTATTGCAGCTTTGAAAGAAATTCTTTAGGGTAAAAGTTGATGGATTTTGATGAATTTTTAATTTATCATGTTTTTAATTTAACAAAATATTATATTAATATAGTAATTTCAGTTTAAAAAATCAAACTTTAAATAACTGGTTTAAATAATTTACATATGCCCTTTCTGTCTTTTGTTCTAATTTTTCTCCAACAAATTAAAGTCACTCAGTCCTGTCTAATTCTTTTAGACCCCATGGACTGAACAGTGTGTGGAATTCTCCAGACCAGAATACTGGAGTGGATAGCCTTTCCCTTATCTGGGGGATCTTCCCCACCCAGGAATTGAATCCAGGTCTCCCATATTGCAGGCGGATTTTTTACCAGCTGAACCACAAGGGAGACCCTAGAATACTGGAGTGGGTCACCTATCCCTTCTCCAGTGAATCTTCCCTACCTAACCCAGGAATCGAATTGGGGTCTCCCACATTGCAGATTCTTTACCAACTGACTATCAGGGAAGATAACAAATAATAAAGCCAAGCAATATTGCAAGATTGAATTGCCAAGCAGTGTTGTGATAAAGAAAGAAACCCTTGGCATTGAAAGTAAAATATATTCAATTTCTCTTGAAACAGATGATACTTATGAACTATCAGATGTGAAAAGAAAAAGGCAATGAATTATGTTGTAAAATTAACCTAATTCTGTGTGAAATTTAAGATTATTTTCTAAATTTTCCGTGAAAATATTTTCTCAGAGTCAGTATTATGAGGTTAATAATTTAAAATTCCCAAGAATACCATAGAAATTGACTTTTTTCCTCCTAAAATTCTCTTCTGAAAGAAAATGACTCATGTATAATGATACTTATACCACGGACAGGCCCAGTTTAACTTTAAAAGGAACTGATTATTTAGTGGATATAGTAGGTTCTATTTAATATAGCAATTCTTCAATTATAAAAAGAAACTTAAGCTAGGTCTCGTATCTTGTCTTCTCAACTGTCTGGAGTTTAGAAATTTTTACTCATGGATATGTGATTTTTTTTCTTATAGCCTCTATTATTTCCATTTATAAATAACTGGATTGTAGTGGTGGCTTTGCTTCTAAAATGTCATGAAAATAAAATTTAGTTAACTGGAGAATACCAGGAGATACATTATATACAAAATTAACTACATGTAATCATAATCATAATTGGTCTTTCATTTATTACTACATTCAGACCATAATAGAATGGCATGCTGGAGTCACTAAATGTAGCACAACTTTCACTATAATCACCATGATGTTTTATCTCAAACTTCATTAAGGCACATAAAGAATACTTTAAGCTTCTTAAAAGGTATAATTTATTTTATCATATGTTACCATCATTTTCCAGGACAAATTAGTGATAAACTATTATCCATAATAATAACTTGCAAACAGTTTTACTTACTCCATTAGACATTTTTCAGAATTCTGCAGTTAAGAAAAAATTATGTATGGCTTCAAATTTTTATAGCAACAATGTAAACATATTTAAGACTGTGTGGTGATAGCTAGCAGAATCCTTTATTTCTGCATTTAATGCCTTTAAAATTATCTAAAATTTAGCTTGATACATTTATTCAAATTTTACAGAGCTGACTCAATGACACCATTTTACTTTATTATCCTAGTTAACCTTCCTTTTAGAATCTAATGATTCATTGTTGAAGGATGAATATTTGGATACAATGTTCACCACATTTTCCCAAATTTGGGTGGAGTTTATTGTATCTAACTATCTCTGCCTATCATCTTTTTATCATTTTAGCCATCTAAGTTTCTTTCAAGTAAAAATTAGATTTCTTGTTGCTGTTTAGTCACTAAGTCATGTGCTACTGTTTTGCAACTCCGTGGACTGTAGCCTGCCAAGCTCTTATGTCCATGGCATTTTCTCTGGCAAGAATACTGGAATGGGTTGACATTTCCCTCTCTGGGGGATCTTTCTGACCCAGGGATCAAACCCACAACTCCTGCCTTGGCAGGCAGATTCTTTACCACTGAGTCACCAGGAAGGCAAATTAGGTCACAATAAATTGCTAATGAGTATATAGTTATATTCAATAAAATATTCCATTTAATAAATCAGTTTGATCCGTATCATCTGTCAATTTCTAAAAATTTACAAAGATTTTGAAATGAATAAATAAATTCTGCTGAAAATTGGAAATATTAAAGAACCGTCATTATTACTACAAGATATCTTAGCATTGAGAATTTTTATGCACACTTAGATGTGTCCTACACTTTGCTACCCCAAGGGCTGTAGCCTGCCAGACTCCTCTCTCCATGAGATTTCCCAGGCAACAATACTGGAGTTAGCTGCCATTTCCTGCTCCAGAGGGCCTTCCCAACCCAGGGACTGAAGTCACATCTCTTGTGGCTTCTGCATTGGCAAGCAGATTCTTTGGCACTGAGCTACCTGGGAAGTCCACTGATGAGTAGAAATAAATATTTGTAGTGAATTCCATTTGACAGATTTAATTTTCTAAGTTATTACATTGATATGGCTTCCCTCATGGCTCAACTATTAAAGAATCCTCCTGCAATGTGGGAGACCTGGGTTTGATCCTGGGTTGCAAAGATCACCTGTAGAAGGGAAAGGGTATCCAATCCAGTATTCTGGCCTGGAGAATTTCATGGACTGTATAGTCCATGGGGTCGCAAAGAGTCCAACACAACTGAGCAACTTTCACTTTTACATTGATAAGATGAACACTTCTGTGAAGATTGATGTATAGTACAATTAACAGTGCCTATAGAATGTAATAGAGAAGGCAATGGCAACCCACTCCAGTACTCTTGCCTGGAAAATCCCATGGACAGAGGAGCCTGGTAGACTTCAGTGCATGGGGTTGTTAAGAATCGGACACAACTGAACGACTTCACTTTCGCTTTTCACTTGCATGCATTGGAGAAGGAAATGGCAACCCATTCCAGCGTTCTTGCCTGGATAATCCCAGGGATGGTGGAGCCTGGTGAGCTGCCATCTATGAGGTTGCACAGAGTCAGACACGACTGAAGCCACTTAGCCGCAGCAGCAGCAGCAGCAGCAGCAACATAGAATGTAAAACTATGTTTCTTTAATAGAGCTAGCAAGATTAATAAATAAATTATATAATTTAACACTCCATTATGGACTAAATTTTGTGTCCTCCAGAAATTCAAATGATGAAGCCCTAATCCTTCGTAAAAGATAAACTGAGGCTTATTAATATTGAGTATATTTGAACAAAATTCAATTCATATTTTATAGCATCCAATTTGGCTGATGGAAGGAGTTCCCAGGAGCTGACCAAAATGGAAGATTTTTATAACCAGAAAGGAACAGGAACAAGGGAGTTATACTAGGCCAAAAAATTGGGTTGGTTATTGCAAGGTTAATTTCCTTTAGGGAATGGCAGAGGTCATCAGGCAGCTTACCTAAGTAGTGCTGATTAGGTAATTCCTTATTGGCTGGTTTAACATTCCATTTCTGGGAGAAGCAATACTGTAATTAAGTCTCAATTTGGTGTTGTGGAGCTTAGCATTAGTGACTCCATTTAGGGCCTTTGGGAGGTAATTAAGTCTAGATGAGATCATGAACATGGAGCCCCCAGAATGAAATTAGTGTCCTTATAAGAAAAGGAAAAGAAACCAGAGTTTTTTCTCTCTGCTATCTGAGGACATAGAAAAAATGGCAGCCATCTGCCGGCCAGGAGGAAAGCTATCATCAGAATATGACTTGCTAGTGCTCTGATCTCAGACTTCTATTCTCTAAAAGCATGAAATAGGTTTCTGTTGTTTAAAGTCACTCAGTCTGTCATTTCATTATAACTGCCCAAGCAGACAAAGGCAATCTCCAAGAGTAAGTTTGTTTTTCCTTGAAGTGGATATAATATCTGTATCCCTGTCTGACTTCCAGGATTGTGTTGCAAATATCAAATTAATAAATGTTTGAAATTAAGCAGTTATATATACTTTCTAGCTGAGAACCTTAATGTCATTCAAACACTGATGAATGCACTGAGATAGAAAAGGCATCTAAATAAAGTGCAAGTTGCTCAGTCGTGTCCGACTCTTTGCAACCCCATGGACTATACAGTCCATGAAATTCTTTAGGCCATAATACTGGAGTGAGCAGCCATTCCCTTCTCCAGGGGATTTTCCCAGTCCAGGGATCAAACCTAGGTCTCCTGCATCGCAGGCAGAGTCTTTACCAGCTGAGACACAAGGAAAGCCCATTTGAATAAAAGTTAAATGTAAAAAGTTGACATATCTTTTTATAAACTTATTTTGGTCATGGTGTTTTGTCATTTATGTCATTTTATTTTGTTCTCTATCCTCGGCTTTACCAGTTATTTTTAACCTCTGCCACCTCCAAAGTATGCCAGTAACTTATTTCATTATTTTCTCCCTGGTAACCCTTGTCCTTATCATTTCAATTTCAAGCAGACTGAACTAGTTATTTTTTTGTTAAGTGTTTCTCAAAAGAATTGTATTGCTAGCTGTTTCACATAAACATTAATGGTTTGAGATCCATGGAGGTGTATTAGATGAATGCTAATTGATCTAATTTTCATCATTGTTTCATTTACTAGAAGGTAAGTATAAGTAACTGATCATTAAAAATAAAATGTAGTATATTTTAAAAACATTTAAAGGTAATTACTATTCAAATATGAATGAAAATTAGAATAAATTACTATGCAAAAAAATGGGAAATGACAAACCAAAATTGATCAGTGAAGAATGATCCAGGAAATAAATAAAATAAAATTACAGAAAAACATAGCATATACAAATTAAAAATAAAGTCTCAGAAGTGTTTGGATATCTTCAATTTGCTCCTCTATATACATTCTCTAATTTTCCTGGTCTTTACTATGTCTCTGAGCAAAAGGAACCTGACCTGTATTCCAAGCTCACTTGCAATCTGACTTCCATATGTGTAGACTAGTGGGGACCATTGGAGGAGACATTGTAAAAAGGAGGAGACACCTTTGTAGGAAGTAGAAGAAGGAGAAGGACTGGGGTTGTTATAATTATTACCCTGGCTAAATTCCTGCAGTAGTGCCATCAGGAGTTTCTTTCCTCTCAGGTTCCCTCACCCTCTCAAATATTTTTTTTTGAGCACAGCTGAGCACTCCACAACTGTTGGTTCCAGGAAAATACAGTGTTGCTTGCCTTTTCCTCATATCCTACCCATGTCTTTGAAACTGGCATTATTACAGTTATTCAGCTTTCCTCAAGTATTCAATCTTGGTTGCTGTCTCATTCATGGGGAAGCCCATTTAATACAGCAGATGAATAATCAGAGCCATATTAAGGAAGCAAAGTCACAAGTCAAATGCAACCTTATTTGATAAGTGAAGAAATGCAATGTATTAATTCTGTATCACTGGAAATAAAATAATAATGAAAAGTTGAAAATAAATAGGTGAATAATATATGTCAGGAAAATAATGACCAGAAAAGAAAATATTTTAAAAAAAATTAAAATAATCAAGGAAATTTAGAAAGATGGTAATGATGACCCTGTATGCAAGACAGCAAAAGAGACACAGATTTATAGAACGGACTTTTGGACTCTGAGGGAGAGGGAGAGGGAGAGGGTGGGATGATTTGGGAGAATGCCATTGAAACATGTATACTATCATATAGGAAATGAAGTGCCAGTCTATGTTCGATACACAATACCGGATGCTTGGGGCTGGTGCACNTTCTTCTTCTCACCTTCTTCTTCTTCCTCTCAACTTCTTCTTGTTCTTCCTTTTGTGCTTCTTCCTCTTCTTCTTCTCAACTTCTTCTCCTTCTTCTTCTCATCTTCTTCTCCTTCTTCTTCTTCTCACCTTCTCCTTTCACTTCTTCTTTTTCTCACATTTTTCTTCTTCTTCTCAACTTCTTCTTCTGCTCACCTTGTTGTTGTTGTTCTTCTTCTTCTTCTTTTCTTCTCACATTCTTCTTCTTCTTCTAACATTCTTCTTTTTCTTTTCATATTCTTCTTCTTCTTTTCACCTTCTTCTTCTTCTCAAATTCTTCTTCTTTTCTCATCTTCTTCTTGTTCTTCCTCTTCTTCTCATCTTTTTCTTCATCTCCTTCTTCTTCGTCGCCTTCTCCCCTCTTCTTTTTCTTCTCACTTTTTTTTCTTCCTCTTCTTCTTCTTCATCTTCTCACCTTCTTTTTTTTTCTCACCTTCTTCTTCTTCTTCTTCTTATTCTGACCTTTATCTTGTTCTTTTTATCCTCACCTTCTTCTTCTTTTCACCTTCTTCTTCTTCTTCTTCTCAACTTCTTCTTCTTCTTCTCATCTTCTTCTTGTTCTTCCTCTTCTTCTC
>SJYW01049103.1:0-10289 GCA_006410735.1 Raphicerus campestris | reverse complement strand
TAAATAAATTCTTTCTTAGAAATGAAATTCTTTCTTAGATTATGAAAAAAATGAGAGGCACCCAGTTTGACAAATCAAAAAATTTGGAAATGTATATAATTGTTTTAGACATGATGAGAGGACAATTTATCAAAAATTGATATTAAAAATGATAGATTTGCAGACTCCATGACTTGAGTAAAAGTTTTTGGAAATAATCATTTTTGCTTTATGTCAATAAACCAACTGATACATTGAATTGTTGAGTCAAGAAATACATCTCTGTATTTACTAAACAGTAATTCTAGTGGAGAGAGCATTACCAAAGTTTAATTTAAAAATATCATTTTGTGCTAAGCAAATAATTCCTCCTGCTATCTTCCTAACATCATTCAAATGTACTTTTGTAAATTATACTCTTCCTGGAACTATTAAAATAATCTACTAATTCTGATTCTAGTTACAGCTGTCACTTAATCTATTCCTGATAAATTGTCACACTTGTAACTTTGTTCTTTTTCTCGGTTTAAAATTGCACAATGTTAGTGAAATGTTTAGACAAGCAACCTTATGAAGGAAGAAGTGTAGGTTAAAATAAATGTAACATTATATAATTTTGTGTTGTCTCTGCAAATAGTTCAAAAATAAAAGAGAATAAAATTACTCATTTGACATTTCAAAGCAATGAAATAAGCCTTGATCATACCTATAGTTATCATGAACTCCCACGATCTACTGTGAAAAAAAAAATCTTTACTTATAGTTGGAATTCATCTGTAACAGGTATAATAGCTGTATTTGTAATTTGTGAAAGCACCCTTTCTCCCTCAGTTTTTGTTCTGCTTGAACACATTTTATGATTCTCATAATTAGTATACAAATCTACCACGCTTAGAATAGGGGTTGGAGAATATATCACAAAACTATAAGAAGCAGGATATTCACAGATACTAAAATATTCACAGAATATGGAAAGCCTAGTTATTTTTCCAAATATTTAAAACATTTGGTTAATTGGTACCTATGGCTTAAAAATTAGAATTTAGGATTGAATTTTTTTAGTCTTTTCCTCTCATCTACATAGATAACATTTGCTCTCTTTGGCTGTCCTTTTGGTTATAATAGCAATATTTTAGCTGTACATATTGCTGTTTCATGTATGACTGAAATATGAGGGATCTTCTTCCTTCTGAAATGCGAGGCAAATGAGAAATTTCTGGATATAATGTATAATATTCCTAAAGCCTTCGTCTGCCCGACGCTTTAATGCCTGGCTCTTTTTTAGGTAGATATTCAACTTGGCAACAATTGCATGTCGGTGGTGTCCGCACGCCATCAGCAGCACTTTGCAGCTGTACTGTGTGTAGTTTGCATTCAGAAAGAATTGGCCTCTGCGTGTCAGAATGTATTCAAAGGTGCCCCACATATGCCTGTTGGTAGTGATAATAAAATGAGGGCTGTAATTAAATGTAGTCAAAGAGTTAAAGCTAGAAATCAGATGCATTTTAGTTTTTTCTGTCTTATGCTATCATTATTGCTTCTTAAAAATAGGATTATGATTTAAATTGCTTTCTCATTTGATTTATTATTCTGAAGATAGATTTCTTTGTATATATTTGAAGAATCTGAAGAGAAAAAGTGGAATGCAAACATCTGGATCACACCACAGATTTTTAGTGGCTAGAAGTGATTCTGTCAGAGATTCCCAGGAAAGGAGAATAACCAACCAAGTCAGCAATCCTCACCCTACTGTTAACTCCTGGTCAAAAGGATGAGCTATAGGAGAGCCGCTAATTTGATAGATGAAAACATACGCCTTCAGAAGTTATCCCCCTGGTGCTCCTTTCTGTGTTGTACATACTTTATCCAGAGTAGGACTTTCCAATTTAAGATGCAGCGTTGAGAAACATGTCATTAAATCTAGTTATGCCTGATGTAGTCAGTTCTTTTGCGTCACCAAATTGGAGTGGCTGTCATTTTCAATGTGTGAAAGTTAAATCGCATCAGTGGAAAAGAAACACAACCCTGAAATAAGCGGCAGGAACTACTGAAAAAAATATAAGATCATTATTTTTCAGAAAGCAAAATTTTTATGAAATGAGATCTGGGTAATGATTACATGGAATAAGAGGACGTTAGCAGTAAAATATGAATTGTTCCTTGAGATAACAGGAACAATTAGCAAGCTTATTTGAAGGTTCAGCATGATACTCCTGATTGAAGCTGAATTTTTTTCTGAGGTTGATCTTAAATACAAATTCATAGCTTGATGAAATATGCTCTGAATAGTGAGTATTTTTATTTTGACGTATTTAAATGATATTACAAGTTACTGTTGATTTGTGTACAGTTTTACTAGTGGAAGCTTTCATAAGTTTACTGTAAGATACCCAACATTAAGAAAGCTATTGTAATTTAAGAATGTCATACCATTTATTTTAATCTTTTACATCTGAGAATAAGTATTTTGTTATACTTCTGTAAAATTCTTTGGAAAAAAGATATCGGAGTTTTAGATTTATGAAGAATTTTTAAATTATATGTTTCTGTTTTATTATATTTGGCCACATTGTGATTTGCGTATCTCACAATCTCACATTCTTAAAATAATTGCACAAAACCCAAATTGGGCTAAAGAGAGATATTCCGAATTATCTAGGTTGCTCATACATGGTGCCGGCCTGGCGTGAGAATATCCAACGAAAATTCCCATTGACTTTGTCTGTGCATTGGATCCATTCTCTCTCAAAAGTATGTTCTGAGTGTTAAAATGAAAATAGACATTTATATGCAGTCTGAGCTGGAGAAAGGTGCTGATACTGTAATTAATATTGGACCATAATATCTTTTTAATCTATCATGCTGCCTTTTGCCCTTTATGTTATGTCATAAAGGAATGTAATGAATGAGTGTGTCTGTGAGGATCAGCTTGAATTTGGTAAAAAGCGAGGCAACATGACATTTAACGTGATTAAGGCAGGTATAGATTTTTATTAGCTTTCATATGACCAAATGTAAATCCAGTGATGATAAAATTTCAAATATTTTTTAAAAGATGATTTTTTCCCCCCCAGAATTTAATTTGAAGCTCAGATTGAATAAAGGTGTTTGATTATATTTAAGAATTAACAGGATTCCCTGATACTGTAGTGTTTCCTAGGAAGGTAGCTCACAATGGTAAAACATTAGGATATTCAATATTTTAGGAGAAAGATGAGGGATTTATTAGTAAATCAGAAAAGAATTGGCATAAATCTGACTTGAAACAGCTGTTTAGGGGATGAATGTAGAGTGCCTTTTCCAGTCCTGAGAAGAACTGTTCTTCATTTTTCATATCAGAAGGGGGCAGTAGTAGTCCACTTTTAATAACAAGGAAGCTTTCTTTTGTTACACCACATTTGATAATACATAAATATAATTTTCTATTTAACACTGAGGCAATCGTATGAACAATTAAGATTGTAAATATGTATTGCTAGGTTAAAAAGTTAAATAATTAAAAGTTGGTATGCAAATATAGTCTTACGCCTTTTTCTTTTCATCTAAGAATAAGGCACAAAATTAAGGAGTTTTGTAAGCTGGGCTAGAGTACCAATTTTTATTGTTTAATGCCCATGCTAGTGACTGAATGATGGAACAGATTTCACACATACACAATATACAGACACACACACATAGTTTTCATGAACTCTATTTTAATCTCTCACCACTCACCAAACTGAAGCCAATACCCACAAAAAAAGCCCTTCATAGGTATGTAATGTGCTATGTCAGTATTTATTTCCAATATCAATTGTGACTTAAAATAGGTTAACATAGTGTATTATCCTACAATTTCCAGTTTGATTAAACAAATGGTCCGTGTACATACTTAAATGGAATGATTGCATTTATGTCTCTCCAGATCTGCATTAAAAGATAAGCTGCAAACTGGGTGGTTAAGCATATTGGCTGACATCTCTGGTGCACAGATCATCTGTTTAGGATAAATGTGCTGGACAGTGTGATATTCTAAGTTCACAAGCTAAGTAACTGAAGCATTTCAGAGCCACAGCAAGAGACGGGCTCACTGTCCTCGTTCTGGTTTAGAAGGCAAGCATGCAAGTACCTCGAGCAGATGAAAGCTGGCAGCCTCTTCATTTACAGACAGCCCACTTTTCTGAATTTAGCATGACTCTTTCCCTCCCCCAAGAGCCTTCCATAAGAGCGTTGAGATGTTGAGACATGCATTATGTTTTACATTTTTGGTTAAGTTTTGCAGAAAATCATATGGCTAAGTAGTACTTGTATTATAATGGAAAAAGGTGTTAGGAAAAACCCTCCAAAAAATGAAATCCACTTGTCAGTTTGAATTTGACATGTTTTATTACATAGTAAAACCTGTCAGCTAAAATTTTAGAGATTTACACCTAAGTTGTGACTGAAAACAGGTAATTGTCCTTTCAAAGCAGGTATTTTGAATATATGAATGGAAATTTTGGTAGCTCTGTGCTTGTAGAATTGTCTATTTTGCTTGTAAAGGGAATTTAAAAATCGAAGTGTTTCTGCTGCTTAAAAATACTGATGCTAGTTGAAGAGAATGCGAACTTAGGAGACCGGCTTTGCAACACTGTTTACAGATATGTATATTTGAATTTTGTCTGGCCAGACGACTCACAATGCCATTAGTACATATTAAAAAGCATTCCTCTCCAAGATTTCATAATGCAATTTTAAGTACTTGTTTAATGATGGAAAAGTTTAGGAATGCATTTATATTTGATTAATATTAATAAGTAAAACTTTATTGTCAATAATTACAATGTTTGGTAGCTATTAAAATCTTTAATTCAAAATTTTTTTCCTATTAGGAGATTTATATTCCCTTTTAAGGGTGAAGGTATTGTTATGAGTTTCTGAAGCACAGTCTTGAATTATCTTGTTGGGAAAGACATGCCTAAGAGGAGAATTTCTTTGCTATATTGGGATGCCCCCAAATGTCTTTTGGTGGTCTAATTTTGAAAGATCATTCTTACTTTGCTCTTTCTGGGATCCTAAATAAGAAATATAGAGGGGAGAAGAAAGAAGAATAGAAGGGGAAAAAGCAATGAAGAAAGGATAGAAGGAAAGAAAGAGAAATGAGGGGAAGTCAGGAGGAAGTAGAAAAGAAAGAACGAGGAAAAGAAAGAATGTCTCAGAGAGGTGTGTGCATTTCGTCAAACTGTCGCTGGTAGTTTTTGCTACGAATTGAGGAACACTGTGGTTCTGGCAGCAGCTTTAAGATAGCACATCTCGACTTTCAGAATAGCAGGATTTGAAGAGACTGTGTGACTCAGAGGATAGTTTGGCATTGAGTTTGTGAGAAAAGGAAGTTTTGCTTTTGTATTGCTCCTCAAATATAAGAGAAAATTCTGTCTCTGCCAACACAGATAAAAAAATCTATCCAATTATTACAACGCCAGCTTTCTCTTTACAAATATCAAGTGTAATTAAAGCAAAAAGCTAAATATTATAGAGAAAATAAGATGGAAAATGTTGGCTGTTGGGAATTGGCTTGGGACGGGCTTTGTGGATAGATGGCATTTACTAAATTGTACCAGCTCTGCTGTACGTTTTTAGACAGCGCTAAAGGCTGAATTATTGATTTGCCTGTTCTTAGGATTAGAGGCAGCTTGGAAGGGATGGATCATCTCAGATTTCCCACCTGATAATTTTTTGTCAGTCTCTTCTCTAGGCATATTTTGGCTGTGAATAGTCACAGATTCCCATGTTATGTTAGACTTCTGTGGAGATTTTTTAAAAACCGTTACCTGATAGGCCTATCCTATAGTCTTTTGACCTTTGCCTAAAGGGCTAGGGCTAATTCATGTGGTCCTTTTACTGGCATTTTGTTATTACTGCTTCAATTTCTCTGCTTTCTGTTAATGCCTGCTTAAATATTTTCTCATCTTACCCTTAAGGAAAATGTCAAATACTTGGCAGACAAAACATTGCACTTCCTTGAATAAAAGGAAGGCAATATCCATTTTAGCACATTATCTATATAGCAGTAACATGCAATTTCGGTTTTCTATGAGTACTGAGCATCCACCTGAAATATTACATTGTTAGCTGACAACAGCAGGTGTGTGTCTGTGTGTGTGTGAATTAAACTTTTTATATGTGCGTATAACTTTTATGCTAATTAGGTCTGTGAACATTTTTTTCTTTTCTTACACATGCTTGGATGTTGCTCCAAGTGGCTGTTAAGAAAAGAAAGTGGAGTTATGCAACTACTAAAAAATATGGTAAGCCTACATATATGTACTCAAATGAAAAATTGCCTGAGATATATTAAGTTAGAAGAGAAAAAAGTCATAGAACAGTATGTGGCATAACATTATTCCCTAGGTTTAAAATATTTGGAGGAAATATCAAGAGGATACAAAAGAAACTGTAGAGAATGTTTGTCTAAGATGGAGACAACTGGAAGAACAAAGCAGAACAATTTCAAATGCATCAGTTCAGTTCAGTCGCTCAGTCATGTCCGACTCTTTGCGACCCCATGGACTGCAGCATGCCAGGCTTCCCTGTCCATCACCAACTCCCGGAGCTCACTCAAAGCCGGTGATGCCATCCAACCATCTCATCCTCTGTCATCCCCCTTTCCTCCTACCTCAATCTTTCCCAGCATGAGGGTCTTTTCCAGTGAGTCATGTATTCTCATCAGGTGGCCGAAGTATTGGAGTTTCAACTTAAACATCAGTCCTTCCAATGGATATACAAATGCATACCACAGTGAAAATAGCTCTGTACTGATGGTGGGAGTGATGGGGGTTTCATCTAGAAGCTGAAGAGTTTTACTCTTTCCATTTTACCTTTATGTGATGGCAAAGAAACTTCAATAGGCTTTAAGATATTTTGGGGAAGTATCTTTAGAATCAAGAACATAGAATTACTTGGAGGGCAAGAAGGAAATTGTAGAATTGATTTATTGTTGGCAAATAGTTTATATTACTTAATCAGCTACAACACAATTCCTTTTCTTTTCTCCATCACTTAGAATTCTTTTCCCTAAATAGGAAATTGGTCTTCCCAGGGGTGTCTGGAAATTTCTAGTCACTACAGATTTGTAGATATTTGTGATAATGAGGGTGGGAGGAGGTGGATGGGTGGTTTGTCACCAGGTCACTCAATTGCAGAATCCCTGTACAGCACTAGAAGAGAAGGTTTTTTGGCATTTTATTCAAAGGTGCCAAGGTAAGAGCTTCTCTTGTAGCTCAGTCAATAAAGAATCTGCCTTTAATGCAGCAGACTCAGTTTTGATTCCTGGGTTGGGAAGATCCTCTGGAGAAGGGATATGCTACCCACTCCACTTTTCTTGCCTGGAGAATCCCATGGACAGAGGAGGCTGGCAGGCTACAGTCCATGGAGTTGAAAGTCAGACATGACTAAGCAACTAAACCACTACCACTAAGGTAGAAGAAATTTTATTTAAGAAACAGACATTGATGGTAAAAAGAATGTTGTAGTGAATAAAGTCAGTGAAGACTCTAGAGGTGAAGGGCTTTCTTTACCTGAACCAAAATAATTTGTACATCAATCAAATAAAACACATTAAAAAAAAGTCGCTGTCAAAGCTAGAACTTTTGTAGCCTTTATCTTTCTTCTAAATTCAAAGGACATTTTGTAAATTCAATTTGCTACTTGAAATTTTTTCTAATGCATCAAGGGGCTTAAACATCTTTGCTGCTTCATGCAAAATTCAGTATCTTTCTAACTTGAGAAAGCAAAATCTTTGCCTTTTGCCTCCTAGATCCCATCTTCTAGCTTCCTGTGTCCCCAGAGATGCAGAAAATTGTGGACCTTGATAATAAAAAAACATTCTGGATAACTTGTTTTTTGGAAATTTCTCCTAGTATCCATAATTCTAGGATCCTGGTTGTCACCATGTCAGTCCCATGAGTCCTGGCCATCTCTCCTGTCACCACTGAAAAATAATTCATTTTATTCAGCTTTATCTCCCTAAGATTGTTGGAGAAATTGAACTCTTCTCACAATGGTGGCTCAGATGGTAAACTATCTGCCTGCAATGTGAGAAACCTGGATTTGATCCCTGGGTTGGGAGGATCCCCTGCAGGAGGGCATGGCAACCCACCCTAGTATCCTTGCCCAGTATTCTTGTCCATCCCCATGGATAGAGGAGCCTGGTGGGCCACAGAGTCAGACACGTGTTGCAAAGAGTTGGATACAACTGAGCGACTAAGCACAAACACAGATTGAATCAGTTCAGTTCAGTTCGGTTGCTCACTCGTGTCTGACTCTTTTCACTCCATGGACTGCAGCATGCCAGGCCTTCCTGTCCATCGCCCACTCTGGAGTTTATTCAAACTCATGTCCATTGAGTCAGTGATGCCATCCAGCCATCTCATCCTCTGTCGTCCCCTTCTCCTCCTGCCTTCAATCTTTCCCAGCATCAGGGTCTTTTCAAATGAGTCATTTCTTTGCATCAGGTGGCCACAAGTATTGGAGCCTCAGCTTCAGCATCAGTCCTTCCAGTGAATATTCAGGACTGATTTCCTTTAGGATGGACTGGTTGGATCTCCTTGCAGTCCAAGGGACTCTCAAGAGTCTTCTCCAACACCACAGTTCAAAAGCATCAATTCTTTGGTGCTCAGCTTTCTTTATAGTCCAACTCTCACATCCATACATGACTACTGGAAAAACCATAGCTTTGACTAGACTTACCTTTGTTGGCAAAGTAAGGTTTTTGCTTTTCAGTATGCTGTCTAGGTTGGCCTATCTTATCTCCTACCCATTGTCAGTCACTACTGCACTCTTTGACCACTAATTTGAAATCAAAGTTATCGTCAGTGGCTATAAATTAAAATTCCTATGATTGTCTCTTCCTCAAAAATAAATAAAGTAGAAATGCATTTCTCAGTATTCAAATTTCTGGTAATGAACACACAGTTTGTAGAGTTGAGGCCTTGATCCCCCTCTCTCTGTATAGCTGATTGTAAAGGAGCATATAGTTGCTTCTGCTCATTTTGGTTTTTAGTCTGTCTCTGAGGATGAGATGTGTTCACACTATTCTTGATCCTTATGACTCTAAGAGTTGGTCCCAGCAAGACTGTGATATTTAATAGATTAAATACAATGAGATCTGTTATTCAGGAGCTCATTATATATGCTTATATTTGTATTTTTCTTAATCATAAATCAATAACATTTTACTAACATGCTGAATTCTGAAATTTGTTCAACATTTCTGATAACTATCCTATAAATATACTCATCTGAAAACAGATCCAAAGAGTATACTCAAATGCTCAGGAAAAGATAAGATACAAAAGTTGAACTTCTCTTTACTTAGCTCTCCCTGAGATCCCAGTATTGAGAAAGACTCAGTTCAGTTCAGTTCAGTCGCTCAGCCGTGTCTGACTCTTTGAGACACCATGAATTGCAGCATGTCAGGCCTCCCTGTCTATCACCAACTCCCAGAGTTCACTCAAACTCATGTCCATCGAGTTGGTAATGCCATCCAGCCATCTCATCCTCGATTGTCCCCTTCTCCTTCTGCCCCCAGTCCCTCCCAGCATCAGAGTCTTTTCCAATGACTCAACTCTTTGCATGAGGTGGCCAAAGTACTGGAGTTTCAGCTTTAGCATCAGTCCTTCCAAAGAACACCTAGGGCTGATCTTTAGAATGGACTGGTTGGATCTCCTTGCAGTCCAAGGGACTCTCAAGAGTCTTCTCCAACACCACAGTTCAAAAGCATCAATTCTTTGGCGCTCAGCTTTCTTCACAGTCCAACTCTCACATTCATACATGACCACTGGAAAAACCATGGCCTTGACTAGACGGACTTTTTTGGCAAAGTAATGTCTCTGCTTTTGAATATGCTATCTATGTTGGTCATAACTGTCCTTCTAAGGAGTAAGCATCTTTAATTTCATGGCTGCGGTCACCATCTGCAGTGATTTTGGAGCCCCCAAAATGAAGTCTGACACTGTTTCCTCTGTTTCCCCATCTATTTCCCATGAAATGATACCATGTATTTCACATTGGAAGTTAAGGTTGCAGACCTCCGTCTTGGACCATCTGTGAGATTGGGAAATGGTTAGTGTCAGCATTAGCACATGCCCATGTCCATGCTGTATAAAAAGTGATTGACTAGAGTGGTAAAAAGTTTTTTAAGTCCAGATTTCTTTGGAATTAGTTGTCAGGGTAGAATTGGGAAAGAGTAGGTATTAAAAAGGCTTTTATAAACGAACAAGGAAAAGATATTACCTGTTGGGAAAAGAATACTGATATGTAGATAGTATCTGTTTCAGAGAAGCAGAAACCCA
>SJYW01049102.1:27223-52656 GCA_006410735.1 Raphicerus campestris | reverse complement strand
AAAAAAAAAAAAGAAAGAAAGAAAGAAAAAAAAAACTACAGGCCAACATCACTGATGAACAAGATGCAAAGATCCTTTAACAAAATTCTAGCAAACAGAATCCAACAACATATTAAAAAGATCATACCTCATCATCAAGTGGGCTTTATCCCAAGAATGTAAGTATTCTTTAATACCTGCAAATTAATCAATGTAATACACTACATTAACAAATTGAAAGATAAAAAACATATGATTATCTCAGTAGATACAGAGAAAGCCCTTGACAAAATTCAACATCCATTTATGTTAAAAACCCTCCAGAGAGCAAGAACAGAAGGAACATACCTCTACATAATAAAAGCCATATATGACAAAGCCACAGCAAACATCCTCAATGGTGAAAAACTGAAAGCATTTCCCCTAAAGTCAGGAACAAGACAAGGGTGCCCACTCTCACCACTACTATTCAGCATAGTTTTGGAAGTTTTGGCCACGGCAATAAGAGCAGAAAAAGAAATAAAAGGAATCCTGATTGGAGAAGATGAAGTAACAGTCTCATTGTTTGTAGATGATACGATCCTCGACATAGAAAACCCTAAAGACTCCACCAGAAAATTACTAGAGCAAATAAATAAATATAGTAAAGTTGTTGGGTAAAAAATTAACACAGAGAACCAGAAATCCTTTGCATTCCTATACACTGAGAAAACAAAAAGAGAAATTAAGGAAACAATTTCATTCACCATTGCAATGAAAAGAATAAAATACTTAGGAATATATCTACTTAAAGAAACAAAAGACTTATGTATTGAAAACTATAAAAGAATGATGAAAGAAATCAAAGAGGACACAAACAGACAGAGAAATATACCATGTTCATGGATTGGAAGAACCAATATAGTGAAAATGAGTATAGTACCCAAAGCAATCTATAGATTCAATGCAACCCCTATCAAGCTACCAACTGTATTTTTCATAGAACTAGAACAAATCATTTCACAATTTTTATGGAAATACAAAAAACCTTGAATAGCCAAAGCAATCTTGAGAAAGAAGAATGGAACTGGAGGAATCAACCTGCCTGACTTCAGGATATACTACAAAGCCACAGTCATCAAGACAGTATGGTACTGGCACAAATACAGAAATATAGATCAGTGGAACAAAATAGAAAGCCCAGAGATAAATCCACACACCTATGGACTCCTTATCTTTGACACAGGAGGCAAAAATATACAGTGGAGAAAAGACAATCTCTAACAAATGGTGCTGAGAAAACTGGTCAACAACTTGTAAAAGAATGAAACTAGAACACTTTCTAACACCATACACAAGAATAAACTTAAAATGGATTAAAGATCTAAATATAAGACTAGAAACTATAAAACTCCTAGAGGAGAACATAGGCAGAACACTCTCCAACATAAATCACAGCAGGATCCTCTATGACACACCTCCCAGAGTAATGGAAATAAAAGCAAAAGTAAACAAATGAGACCAAATTAAACTTAAAACTTTTGCACCATGAAGGAAACTATAAGCAAAGTGAAAAGACAGCTCTCAAATTGGAAGAAAATAATAGCAGTTGAAGCAACTGACAAAGAATTAATCTCAAAAATATACGGCTCAATTCCAGAAAAATAAATGACTCAATCATGGGGAACACATGTAAGCCATGGCTGATTCATGTGAATTTATGGCAAAAACCACTACAATACTGTAACGTAATTAACCTTCAATTAAAATAAATAAACTAAAAATAATAAAGTGCCATATCAGCACCCAGAAATCTCTTAATACTTTCTTTACTATTTTATAGTTATATTTTAAAGTAACTGACATAAAATAATTATCAAATCAATTACAATTCAATAAAAATTAAAATTTGTTGCCAAATACATAAAATTGTCATAATTGACAATTTATAAAGATTTTATATCTGAATTCATGCAGTAGAATGATCTCCCTACATCCAAGAAACTTCGAGTTTAGTGAGGAAAGACAGATATAAACTCACTGATGTCCAATGTGTTAAGTGGCTTCAGTTATGTCCAACTCTTTGAGAACCCATGAACTGTAGCCTGCCAAGCCCTTCTGTCCATGGGACTCTGTGTATGAGAGTGCCTGAGTGGGTTGCCATGCCCGTTGATAAAAGTTAAGTTCAGTTCATTCAGTTGCTCTGTCATGTCCAAATCTTTACGACCCCATGAACTGCATCATGCCAGGCATCCCTATCCATCACCACCTCCCAGAGATTACCCAAACTCATCTCCACTGAGTCAGTGATGCCATCTGACAAGGTGGTTACCTTGTCATCTGTCAGCCCCTTCTGTTGCCCTCAATCTTTCCTAGCACCAAGGTCTTTTCAGATGAATCAGCTCTTTGCATCAGGTGACTAAAGTATTGGAGTTTCAGTTTCAGCATCAGTCCTTCCAATGAATATTCAGGACTGATCTCCCTTAGGATGGACTGGTTGGATCTCCTTGAAGTCCAAGGGATTCTCAAGAGTCTTCTCCAACACCATACTTAAAAAGCATCAGTTCTTCGGTACTCAGCTTTCTCTATAGTTCAACTCTCACATGCATACATGACTACTGGAAAAAACATAGCCTTGAGTAGACAGACCTTTCTTGGCAAAGTAATGTCTCTGCTTTTTTATATGCTGTCTATGTTGGTCATTACATTCTTTCCAAGGAGTAAGCATCTTTTAATTTCACGGTTGCAGTCAACATCTACAGTCATTTTGGGGCCCAGAAAAATAAAGTCAGCCACAGTTTCCACTATTTCCCCATCTATTTGCCATGAAGTGATGGGACCAGATGCCATGATCTTAGTTTTCTGAATGTTGAGCTTTAAGCCAACGTTTTCACTTTCCTCTTTTACTTTCATCAAGAGGCTTTTTAGTTGCTCTTCAGTTTCTGTCATAAGGGTGGTGTCATCTGCATATCTGAGGTTATTAATATTTCTCCCGGCAATCTTGATTTCCAGCTTGTTCTTCTTCCAGCCCAGCGTTTCTCTTGATGTACTATGCATATCAGTTAAATAAGCAGGGTGACAATATACAGCCTTGACATACTCCTTTTCCTATATGGAACCAGTCTGTTGTTCCATGTCCAGTTCTAACTGTTGCTTCTTGACTTGCATACAGATTTCTCAAGAGGCAGGTCAGGTGATTTCTTTCAGAATTTTCCACAGTTTATTGTGATCCACATAGTCAAAGGCTTTGGCATAGTCAATAAAGCAGAAATAGATGTTTTTCTGAAACTCTCTTGCTTTTTCCATGATCCAGCGGATGTTGGCAATTTGGTCTCTGGTTCCTCTTCCTTTTCTAAAACCAGCTTGAATTATCAGATGATTAGTATACAATGAGAGCAATAGGGAGGTAAATAGTCCTGGAGGGACACAAGGGAAACATTCCTTTGAAGAGGTAGGGTTTTCATTGGGCCTTGAGAATAGCTTGGATGGAAGGAGAGAAAGGGTGTAATCCTTTCAAAAAAGAATAATAATGTAAGTTGTAGAGGAAGAGGATGACCAAAGCATGTTTAAGGAAGGAGTAAATAGGTTTAGTTGGGGCTAGATGATTTGGTAGAGTAATATTAAAATATTTGGGTAAATCTAAATAGTGAAAGGCCTGGAATTACAGGATGTTTACCTGCCACAAGACCCTTGTATGCAATTACTCTGTCAGGAATACATATGTGGGTCTTGAAAATGTAGCTTTTGCCAAAAGCTACATATCTCATGGTATAGCTAAGATTTGACTTTGGCTTTCTAACTCCTCAGTCAGTGTCTTTCCAACAAAATTCAGTGTCCAAAGTTTCGCCTACTTCAGGACAGCAGTAAGCAATGAGTTTTACCAAACAGTAGGATGAGTGGAGGGATTCATTTTTCATTACTGAGGCTCTTCAAAGCATCTTGTCAGTAATCTTAACCTTTCATTTTTTGGAGGATTTAGGATATTGTTGATCAGCTGCTAAGTCACTTCAGTCGTGCCTGACTCTGTCCAACCTCATAGATGGCAGCCCACCAGGCTCCACCGTCCCTGGGATTCTTCAGGCAAGAACACTGAAGTGGGTTGGTCAGCATCACTTCCCTAATTCTTTCTCAGAAGGATGTAAAATCGAGTTATTATGTTCCTTACTGTCTCGTTACCTCTTCAACACTCCCCAGGTTCAGTAGCAACTGGAGAGTTCCTCAAGAACATGAGATCCAGATAAGAAAAAGTGGACAGATTTTTAGTGTCAACTATAATAGGGCATCAAATCACAACATTTTGTCCTTTTCTGGAAGTGAAAAGTGAACGTCAGTCATGTCCAAATTTTTGAACCACATGGACCTGCCAGTCTCCTCTGTCCATGGAATTCTCCAGGCCAGAATACGGGAGTGAGTAACTGTTCCCTTCTCCAGGGGATCTTCCCAACCCAGGGACCGATCCCAGGCCTTCTGCATTACAGGCAAATTATTTACTGTCTGAGCCACCAGTCACATTTTACTTTGATGCCTTTTAAAGTAAATGTAAATTTGAAAAATGAGAGAAGACTTTTTTTTTTAAACTAAATCACCCTTGAAGTTCCAGGAATCGTCTTCACCATTGTCTCTTTTTCTTTCAGTCTCAGATGTCTTGCTGTTCCTTCTATTTTCATTTATTTTCCTCTCCTCTTTTCCAAATTCCAGATGTTCATTCACTGATGTCCTCTTTGTTAGCAAACCATAGTCACTGATACATCACTGTAGTTTGGAGTGTAACACTATGAAAAATTTTATCTAAAGTACAGGGCTTTCATATGTGTCTGGCTACCCACTGAATGAAAAATATCTTTCTTAACTACTGGTTGAAGTTTCAGCATGAGAAAATTAAAATGGCTTCATAGAATCTGTCTTTAACTTGGAGAGGAACCAAAGAACCAAACTGTTCCTCTGACACGGATGAGAGGACCCATCTCAGAAATATCTGAACCCACTCAAAATTTCAAAAGAACATGAGCTCAAGGCCAAAATCCTGGCAGATGCCTTCTGTAGAGGCAGTTGGAGTGCTACAGGGAAAATACAAAATTCTTGTCCATTTTCATGTTATCCCACGCAGATCTAATCTTATATTCTAAGAAAGACATCTCTTAATCAAATGTTGAGTAAATATAAATGGGAAAAGAGCACCTCAAACACATTTTATATTTTATTTTTAGCTCAGTTAACCTCCAGAGCCATTAACTGAACTGTAGCTTCAGGGCTTCCCTGGAGGGAAGCTCAAAGGCTTTTCTGCCTCCACAGTCCAAGCTCCCTATCTTTCTTCAATGCTGAAAGAGTTTAGGGCTTGAACTTTAAAACAAAAAAACATACAGTTCTCATTTCCATTTTTGATCAACGCATAAGTATTACCAAAGCTTGATTTCTTTTCAAAACCAGGCTTGATTTTTTTTCTCTGGTGCAAAGCCCCAAAAGTCTGACCTAAATGAACTGGCTATTGTTAAGCCAAGTCTAACTTTTGCATGTTGAAATGTAATTTCTAGACAGAAAGAACTTTTGGAAATTATATCCACAACTCTCCTTTTGAACATCCTTCCAGTTATATTTTTATGAACTTGAGGAAGTCACACCCCCTTTCTAGTTCTAGATTCTTTATATGATATGAGAGAAGAAAAGGGTAAATTAAATCAATGGCTCTGTAACTTTGTGAAACATGAGAATCATGGGAGGAGCATGCTAAAAATACACATGCCTAAGCATCAGCCGTAATATTGCTTATGATTCACTAGGTTTGAGGTATAGCTCTGGGAGCTAACATTTTAATCAACTTTCCAGGCTATTTTGATGGACACCACAGGGGTCATTCTTTAAATTGCTATCCATATCTAAAATCAAGAAGCTGAATATCATGTATAAATGTTGACATGTAACTGGGCTACTCAATTTACTAAGAGCATCACATATATTACTCAATGCACTGAAACTGGTCAGATCTCTAAAAACACTAGCTGACGAGCAGGATTGTAACTAAAACAGAAAGAAGATCAATAAAAGTCAGGAATGAAATTCAGGGCTAGACATGTGAGAAAAAATTGGAATAGCAATACCCAGGGCCCTTCATCAATAAGGTTTTATATTTTTGAAAACATTCAAAATATTACTGACTTAGAAGTAGAATAACATATGCTATTTTCTTATTTTATTTTTTAACTAAAAAAAATTTTGTTGGGCAAGCCCAGCAGCATGTGGAATCTTAGTTCCCTGACCAAGGATCAAATTCACACTCCCTGAATTGGAATCAGATTCTTACTGGGCTGCCAGGGAAGGCCCCTGTCGTATTCAAGCTATGGAAAAAGATTTAGATGAAGGTAACCTGATAAGGCAGAGATAAGGTTTGGATTTAAAGTATTTAAAATGTCCCAGTTATGAGTGTAAATTGAAAGAGTCACAAGGGAAAATAATATGGAGATTCCTTTAAAAACTAAAAACATAGCTATGATATCACCCAGTAATCCTAATACTGGGAATATACTCATAATTCAAAAAGATACATACACCCCAATTTTATAGCAGTAACTAGTTACAATCACAAGGATATAGAAACAGACTAAATGTCCATCAGCAGAAGAATGGATAAAGAAGACGTGGTACATATATAAATGGAATATTCAGTTCAGTTCAGTCGCTCAATCGTGTCAGACTCTACCCGACCCCATGAATCACAACACACCAGGCCTCCCTGTCCATCACCAACTCCCGGAGTTCACTCAGACTCACGTCCATTGAGTCTGTGATGCCATCCAGCCATCTAATCCTCTGTCGTCCCCTTCTACCCCTGCCCCCAATCCCACCCAGCATCAGAGTCTTTTCCAATGAGTCAACCCTTTGCATGAGGTGGCCAAAGCACTGGAGTTTCACCGTTAGCATCATTTCTTCCAAAGAAACCTCAGGGCTGATCTCCTTCAGAATGGACTGGTTTTATCTCCTTACAGTTCAAGGGACTCTCAAGAATCTTCTCCAACACTACAGTTCAAAATCATCAATTCTTCAGCGCTCAGATTTCTTCACAGTCCAACTCTCACATCCATACATGAACACTGGAGAAATCATAGCCTTGACTAGACAGATCTTTGTTGGCAAAGTAATGTCTCTGCTATTCAATATGCTATCTACGTTGGTCATAACTTTCCTTCCAAGGAGTAAGCGTCTTTTAATTGCATGGCTGTAATCACCATCTGCAGTGATTTTGGAGCCCTCAAAAAATAAAGTCTGACACTGGTTCAACTGTTTCCCCATCTATTTTCCATGAAGTGATGGGACCAGATGCCCTGATCTTCGTTTTCTTAATGTTGAGATTTAACCCAATTTTTTCGCTTTCTTCTTTCAATTTCATCAAGAGGCTTTTTAGCTCTTCTTCTCTTTCTGCCATAAGGGTGATGTCATCTGCATATCTGAGGTTACTGATATTTCTCCTGGCAATCTTGATTACAGCTTGTGCTTCTTCCAGCCCAGCATTTCTCATGATGTACTATGCATATAAATTAAATAAGCAGGGTGACAATACACAGCCTTGACATACTCCTTTTCCAATTTGGAAATAGTCTGTTGTTCCATGTCCAGTTCTGACTGTTGATTCCTGAATTGCATACAGGTTTCTCAAGAGGCAGGTCAGGTGGTCTGGTATTCCCATCTCTTTCAGAATTTTCCACAGTTTATTGTGATCCACACAGTCAGTGGCTTTGGCATAGTCAATAAAGCAGAAATAGATATTTTTTTGGAACTCTCTTGCTTTTTCCGTGGATGTTGGCAATTTGATCTTTGGTTCCTCTGCCTTTCCTAAAACCAGCTTGAACGTCAGGAAGTTCAAGGTTCATGTATTGCTGAAGCTTAGCTTGGAGAATTTTGAGCATTACTTTACTAGCATGTGAGATGAGTGCAATTGTGCGGTAGTTTGAGCATTCTTTGGCATTGCCTTTCTTTGGGATTGGAATGAAAACTGACCTTTTCCAGTCCTGTGGCCACTACTGAGTTATCCAAATTTGTTGGCATATTGAGTGTGGCACTTTCAGAGCATCGTCTTTCAGGATTTGAAATAGCTCCACTGGAATTCCATCACCTCCACTAGCTTTGTTTGTAGTGATGCTTTCTAAGGCCCACTTAACTACACATTCCACGATGTCTGGCTCTAGGTGAGTGATCACACTTGTTCGTGAAGATCTTTTTTGTACAGTTCTTCCATGTATTCTTGCCACCTCTTCTTAATACCTTCTGTTTCAGTTAGGTCCACACCATTTCTGTCCTTTATCGAGCCCGTCTTTGCATGAAATGTTCCCTTGGTATAAGCCATGCCCGTGGGGCCACTCAAGATGGGCGGGTCATAGTGGAGAGGTCTGACAGAATGTGGTCCACTGGAGAAGGGAATGGCAAACCACTTCAGTATTCTTGCCTTGAGAACCCCATGAACAGTATGAAAAGGCAAAATGATAGGATATTGAAAGAGGAACTACCCAGGTCAGTAGGTGCCCAATATGCTACTGGAGATGAGTGAAGAAATAACTCCAGAGAGAATGAAGGTATGGAGTGAAAGCAAAAACAATACCCAGTTGTGCATGTGACTGGTGATAGAAACAAGATTCAATGGTCTAAAGAGCAGTATTGCATAGGACCTGGAATGTTATGTCCGTGAATCNACTCCAGAGAGAATGAAGGTATGGAGTGAAAGCAAAAACAATACCCAGTTGTGCATGTGACTGGTGATAGAAACAAGATTCAATGGTCTAAAGAGCAGTATTGCATAGGACCTGGAATGTTATGTCCGTGAATCAAGGCAAATTGGAAGTGTTCAAACAAGAGATGGCAAGAGTGAACGTCGACACTCTAGAAATCAGCGAACTAAAATGGATTGGAATGGGTGAATTTAACTCAGATGACCATTATATCTACTACTGTGGGCAGNTTGACTGTATAGAGCTTCTCCATCTTTGGCTGCAGAGAATATAATCAATCTGATTGTGGTGTTGACCATCTGATGATATCCGTGTGTAGAGTCTTCTCTTGTGTTGTTGGAAGAGGGTGTTTGCTATGACCAGTGCATTTTCTTGGCAAAACTCTATTAGTCTTTGCCTTACTTCATTCTGCGTTCCAAGGTCAAATTTGCCTGTTACTCCAGGTGTTTCTTGACTTCTACTTTAGCATTACAGTCCCTATAATGAAAAGGAAATCTTTTTTGCGTGTTAGTTCTAAAAGGTGTTGTAGGTCTGCATAAAACTGTTCAACTTTGGCTTCTTCAGCATTACTGGTTGGGGCATAGACTTGGATAACTGTGATATTGAATGTTTTACCTTGGAGACTAACAGAGATGATTCTGTCGTTTTTGAGATTGCATCCAAGTACTGCATTTTGGACTCTTTTGTTGACCATGATGGCTACTCCATTTCTTCTGAGGGATTCCTGCCCACAGTAGTAGATATAATGGTCATCTAAGTTAAATTCACCCATTCCAGTCCATTTTAATTTGCTGATTCCTAAAATGTCAACATTCACCCTTGCCATCTATTGTTTGACCACTTCCCATTTGCCTTGATTCATGGACCTGACATTTCAGGTTCCTACGGAATATTGCTCTTTACAGCATCAGACCTTGCTTCTATCACCAGTCACATGCACAACTGGGTATTTTTTGTTGTTGTTTTTTTTCTCCATCCCTTCATTCTTCCTGAGTTATTTCTCCAGTGAAATCCGGTAGCATATTGGGCACCTACTGACCTGGGGAGTTCTTCTCTCAGTACCCTTTCATTTTGCCTCTTCATGCTGTTCATGGAGTTCTCAAGGCAAGCATACTGAAGTGGCTTGCCATTCCCTTCTCCAGTGGACCACCTTCTGTCAGCCCTCTCCACCATGACCCGCCCATCTTGGGTTGCCCCACAGGCATGGCTTGGTTTCATTGAGTTATACAAGGCTGTGGTCCTAGTATGATTAGATTGACTAGTTTTCTGTGAGTATGGTTTCAGTGTGTCTGCCCTCTGATGCCCTCTTGCAACACCTACCATCTTACTTGGGTTTCTCTTACCTTGAGCGTGGGGTTTCTTTTCACAGTTCCTCCAGCAAAGCACAGCTGCTCTTTCTTACCTTGAACGAGGCATATCTCCTTACCACCGCCTTCCTGACCTTCAATGTGGGATAGCTCCTCTAGGCCCTCCTGCTCTTCGGCAGCCACATCTCCTTGGATTGATCCTCCCAGCTGCCAGCCCTGGCCTTGGGCGTGGGTGGCTCCTTTCAGCTGCCCTCCTGGCCTCAGGCTCGAGCTCCGGGTGGCTCCTCAGGGTTACCGCCCCTGGCATCGGGCTCAAGGTGGCTCCTCCCAGCTGCTACCCCTGGCCTTGAGCTCTCGGTTTTCCTCAACATCACCGCCCCTGGCCTTGAGCACGCGGTGGCTTCTCCTGGCCACCCCTGGCCTCAGATGCAGGGTGTCTCCTCTAGGCCACCACTGACCTCGGACACGGGGTGTCTCCTCCCAGCCACTGCCCTGACCTCAGACGCAGGCTAGCTCCACCCAGCCACTGCCTGACCTCGGACAGGGGTGCCTCCTTCCGGCCACCATTGGCCTCGGACACGGGGTGTCTCCTCCAGGCCGCCACTGACCTCGGACATGGCGTAGCTCCTCTCAGCTGTGGCCCCTGACCTCAGACGTGGGGTGCCTCCTCCCTGCTGCCACTGACCTCAGACGCTGGGTAGCTCCTCTTGGCCGTGCTTAGTGCGCCGGCCCAGCTCTCTCAACTGTCCGCCCTTAGTGCTTTAGTTGAACAATATTCCATCTTATTATATATGATATATACTATAATAAAATATATATAACATGGAATGGGCTTCAAGGTGTCTAAGCAGTAAAGAATCTGCCTGTAATGCAGAAGGTGTGGTTTCAATCCCTGGGTCAGGAAGATCCCCTGGAAAAAGAAAAGGCAAGCCACGCCAGTATTCAGTTCAGTTCAGTTCAGTCACTCAGTCATGTCTGAATCTTTCTGGCCCCATGACTGTAGCACGCCAGGCTTCCCTGTCCATTACCAACTCGTAGATCTTGCTCAAACTCATGTCTGTCGAGTCAGTGATGCCATCCAATCGTCTCATACTCTGTTGTCCCCTTCTTCTCCTGCCTTCAATCTTTCCCAGCATCAGGGTCTTTTCCAGAGTCAGTTCTTCGCATCAGGTGGCCAAAGTATTGGAGTGTAAGCTTCAACATCAGTCCTTCCAAAATATATTCAAGGTTGACTTGCTTTAGGATTGCCTGTATTGATCTCCTTGCAGTCCAAGGGACTCTCAAGAGTCTTCTCCAATACCACAGTTCAAAAACATCAGTTCTTCAGCACTCAGTTTTCTTTATGGCCCAGGTCTCTCTTCCATATCTGACTACCGGAAAAGCCATAACTTTAAGTAGATGGACATTTTTCGGCGAGGTAATGTCTCTGCTTTTTAGTATACTGTCAAGTTTGGTCGTAGCTTTCTTCCAAGTAGCAAGCTTCTTTTAATTTCATGGCTGCAATCACCATCTGCAGTGATTTTCGGGCCCCCCAAAATAAACTCTGATACTGTTTCCCCATCTATTTCCCATGACGTGATGGGACCAGATGCCATGATCTTCGCTTTCTGAATGTTGAGCTTTAAGCCAACTTTTTCACTCTCCTCTTTCACTTTCATCAAGAGGCTTTGCAGTTCCTCTTCACTTTGTTCCATAAGGGGGTGTCATCTGCATATCTGAGGTTATTGATATTTCTCCTGGCAATCTTGATTCCAGCTTGTGCTTCTTCCAGTCCACCATTTCTCATGATGTACTCTGCATAGAAGTTAAATAAGCAGGGTGACAGTATGCAGCCTTGACGTACTCTTTTTCCTGTTTGGAACCAGTCTGTTGTTCCATGTCCAGTTCTAACTGTTGCTTCCTGACCTGCATATAGGTTTCTGAAGAGGCAGGTCAGGTGGTCCTGTATTCCCATCTCTTTCAGAATTGTCCACAGTTTATTGTGATCCACACAGTCAAAGGCTTTGGCATAGTCAATAAAGCAGAGTCTACAAATAGACATCACCAGATGGCCAACACCGAATTCAGACTGATTGTATTCTTTCCAGCCAAAGATGGAGAAGGTCTATACAGTAAGCAAAAACAAGATCAGGAGCTGGCTGTGGCTCAGATCATGAACTCCTTATTGCCAAATTCAAACTTAAATTGAAGTAAAGTTTTACTTTTATTTTTTAGGTTTAAGATCATGAATTTATTTATTTTTAACAACATTTTTATTTAATTTATTTTTTATTTTTAAAATATAAATTTATTTATTTTAATTGGAAGTTAATTACTTTTTACAATATTTTTNTCTTTTCACAGTTCCTCCAGCAAAGCACAGCTGCTCTTTCTTACCTTGAACGAGGCATATCTCCTTACCACCGCCTTCCTGACCTTCAATGTGGGATAGCTCCTCTAGGCCCTCCTGCTCTTCGGCAGCCACATCTCCTTGGATTGATCCTCCCAGCTGCCAGCCCTGGCCTTGGGCGTGGGTGGCTCCTTTCAGCTGCCCTCCTGGCCTCAGGCTCGAGCTCCGGGTGGCTCCTCAGGGTTACCGCCCCTGGCATCGGGCTCAAGGTGGCTCCTCCCAGCTGCTACCCCTGGCCTTGAGCTCTCGGTTTTCCTCAACATCACCGCCCCTGGCCTTGAGCACGCGGTGGCTTCTCCTGGCCACCCCTGGCCTCAGATGCAGGGTGTCTCCTCTAGGCCACCACTGACCTCGGACACGGGGTGTCTCCTCCCAGCCACTGCCCTGACCTCAGACGCAGGCTAGCTCCACCCAGCCACTGCCTGACCTCGGACAGGGGTGCCTCCTTCCGGCCACCATTGGCCTCGGACACGGGGTGTCTCCTCCAGGCCGCCACTGACCTCGGACATGGCGTAGCTCCTCTCAGCTGTGGCCCCTGACCTCAGACGTGGGGTGCCTCCTCCCTGCTGCCACTGACCTCAGACGCTGGGTAGCTCCTCTTGGCCGTGCTTAGTGCGCCGGCCCAGCTCTCTCAACTGTCCGCCCTTAGTGCTTTAGTTGAACAATATTCCATCTTATTATATATGATATATACTATAATAAAATATATATAACATGGAATGGGCTTCAAGGTGTCTAAGCAGTAAAGAATCTGCCTGTAATGCAGAAGGTGTGGTTTCAATCCCTGGGTCAGGAAGATCCCCTGGAAAAAGAAAAGGCAAGCCACGCCAGTATTCAGTTCAGTTCAGTTCAGTCACTCAGTCATGTCTGAATCTTTCTGGCCCCATGACTGTAGCACGCCAGGCTTCCCTGTCCATTACCAACTCGTAGATCTTGCTCAAACTCATGTCTGTCGAGTCAGTGATGCCATCCAATCGTCTCATACTCTGTTGTCCCCTTCTTCTCCTGCCTTCAATCTTTCCCAGCATCAGGGTCTTTTCCAGAGTCAGTTCTTCGCATCAGGTGGCCAAAGTATTGGAGTGTAAGCTTCAACATCAGTCCTTCCAAAATATATTCAAGGTTGACTTGCTTTAGGATTGCCTGTATTGATCTCCTTGCAGTCCAAGGGACTCTCAAGAGTCTTCTCCAATACCACAGTTCAAAAACATCAGTTCTTCAGCACTCAGTTTTCTTTATGGCCCAGGTCTCTCTTCCATATCTGACTACCGGAAAAGCCATAACTTTAAGTAGATGGACATTTTTCGGCGAGGTAATGTCTCTGCTTTTTAGTATACTGTCAAGTTTGGTCGTAGCTTTCTTCCAAGTAGCAAGCTTCTTTTAATTTCATGGCTGCAATCACCATCTGCAGTGATTTTCGGGCCCCCCAAAATAAACTCTGATACTGTTTCCCCATCTATTTCCCATGACGTGATGGGACCAGATGCCATGATCTTCGCTTTCTGAATGTTGAGCTTTAAGCCAACTTTTTCACTCTCCTCTTTCACTTTCATCAAGAGGCTTTGCAGTTCCTCTTCACTTTGTTCCATAAGGGGGTGTCATCTGCATATCTGAGGTTATTGATATTTCTCCTGGCAATCTTGATTCCAGCTTGTGCTTCTTCCAGTCCACCATTTCTCATGATGTACTCTGCATAGAAGTTAAATAAGCAGGGTGACAGTATGCAGCCTTGACGTACTCTTTTTCCTGTTTGGAACCAGTCTGTTGTTCCATGTCCAGTTCTAACTGTTGCTTCCTGACCTGCATATAGGTTTCTGAAGAGGCAGGTCAGGTGGTCCTGTATTCCCATCTCTTTCAGAATTGTCCACAGTTTATTGTGATCCACACAGTCAAAGGCTTTGGCATAGTCAATAAAGCAGAGTCTACAAATAGACATCACCAGATGGCCAACACCGAATTCAGACTGATTGTATTCTTTCCAGCCAAAGATGGAGAAGGTCTATACAGTAAGCAAAAACAAGATCAGGAGCTGGCTGTGGCTCAGATCATGAACTCCTTATTGCCAAATTCAAACTTAAATTGAAGTAAAGTTTTACTTTTATTTTTTAGGTTTAAGATCATGAATTTATTTATTTTTAACAACATTTTTATTTAATTTATTTTTTATTTTTAAAATATAAATTTATTTATTTTAATTGGAAGTTAATTACTTTTTACAATATTTTTATTTTGTTCATTGTTTTCTGGTTGTTCTGAAGATCAGTTATTCATTGTTTCTTACCCTATTGGCATGTGTGTCTGTGCATGTATGTGAGACTTGATGACTTTTGATATTAATATCTGTGACTTCTTTATCCTATTCTTCTGTATAACTATTAGAGGATTTTTCTTTGTGGTTNCTGCATTTTGGACTCTTTTGTTGACCATGATGGCTACTCCATTTCTTCTGAGGGATTCCTGCCCACAGTAGTAGATATAATGGTCATCTAAGTTAAATTCACCCATTCCAGTCCATTTTAATTTGCTGATTCCTAAAATGTCAACATTCACCCTTGCCATCTATTGTTTGACCACTTCCCATTTGCCTTGATTCATGGACCTGACATTTCAGGTTCCTACGGAATATTGCTCTTTACAGCATCAGACCTTGCTTCTATCACCAGTCACATGCACAACTGGGTATTTTTTGTTGTTGTTTTTTTTCTCCATCCCTTCATTCTTCCTGAGTTATTTCTCCAGTGAAATCCGGTAGCATATTGGGCACCTACTGACCTGGGGAGTTCTTCTCTCAGTACCCTTTCATTTTGCCTCTTCATGCTGTTCATGGAGTTCTCAAGGCAAGCATACTGAAGTGGCTTGCCATTCCCTTCTCCAGTGGACCACCTTCTGTCAGCCCTCTCCACCATGACCCGCCCATCTTGGGTTGCCCCACAGGCATGGCTTGGTTTCATTGAGTTATACAAGGCTGTGGTCCTAGTATGATTAGATTGACTAGTTTTCTGTGAGTATGGTTTCAGTGTGTCTGCCCTCTGATGCCCTCTTGCAACACCTACCATCTTACTTGGGTTTCTCTTACCTTGAGCGTGGGGTTTCTTTTCACAGTTCCTCCAGCAAAGCACAGCTGCTCTTTCTTACCTTGAACGAGGCATATCTCCTTACCACCGCCTTCCTGACCTTCAATGTGGGATAGCTCCTCTAGGCCCTCCTGCTCTTCGGCAGCCACATCTCCTTGGATTGATCCTCCCAGCTGCCAGCCCTGGCCTTGGGCGTGGGTGGCTCCTTTCAGCTGCCCTCCTGGCCTCAGGCTCGAGCTCCGGGTGGCTCCTCAGGGTTACCGCCCCTGGCATCGGGCTCAAGGTGGCTCCTCCCAGCTGCTACCCCTGGCCTTGAGCTCTCGGTTTTCCTCAACATCACCGCCCCTGGCCTTGAGCACGCGGTGGCTTCTCCTGGCCACCCCTGGCCTCAGATGCAGGGTGTCTCCTCTAGGCCACCACTGACCTCGGACACGGGGTGTCTCCTCCCAGCCACTGCCCTGACCTCAGACGCAGGCTAGCTCCACCCAGCCACTGCCTGACCTCGGACAGGGGTGCCTCCTTCCGGCCACCATTGGCCTCGGACACGGGGTGTCTCCTCCAGGCCGCCACTGACCTCGGACATGGCGTAGCTCCTCTCAGCTGTGGCCCCTGACCTCAGACGTGGGGTGCCTCCTCCCTGCTGCCACTGACCTCAGACGCTGGGTAGCTCCTCTTGGCCGTGCTTAGTGCGCCGGCCCAGCTCTCTCAACTGTCCGCCCTTAGTGCTTTAGTTGAACAATATTCCATCTTATTATATATGATATATACTATAATAAAATATATATAACATGGAATGGGCTTCAAGGTGTCTAAGCAGTAAAGAATCTGCCTGTAATGCAGAAGGTGTGGTTTCAATCCCTGGGTCAGGAAGATCCCCTGGAAAAAGAAAAGGCAAGCCACGCCAGTATTCAGTTCAGTTCAGTTCAGTCACTCAGTCATGTCTGAATCTTTCTGGCCCCATGACTGTAGCACGCCAGGCTTCCCTGTCCATTACCAACTCGTAGATCTTGCTCAAACTCATGTCTGTCGAGTCAGTGATGCCATCCAATCGTCTCATACTCTGTTGTCCCCTTCTTCTCCTGCCTTCAATCTTTCCCAGCATCAGGGTCTTTTCCAGAGTCAGTTCTTCGCATCAGGTGGCCAAAGTATTGGAGTGTAAGCTTCAACATCAGTCCTTCCAAAATATATTCAAGGTTGACTTGCTTTAGGATTGCCTGTATTGATCTCCTTGCAGTCCAAGGGACTCTCAAGAGTCTTCTCCAATACCACAGTTCAAAAACATCAGTTCTTCAGCACTCAGTTTTCTTTATGGCCCAGGTCTCTCTTCCATATCTGACTACCGGAAAAGCCATAACTTTAAGTAGATGGACATTTTTCGGCGAGGTAATGTCTCTGCTTTTTAGTATACTGTCAAGTTTGGTCGTAGCTTTCTTCCAAGTAGCAAGCTTCTTTTAATTTCATGGCTGCAATCACCATCTGCAGTGATTTTCGGGCCCCCCAAAATAAACTCTGATACTGTTTCCCCATCTATTTCCCATGACGTGATGGGACCAGATGCCATGATCTTCGCTTTCTGAATGTTGAGCTTTAAGCCAACTTTTTCACTCTCCTCTTTCACTTTCATCAAGAGGCTTTGCAGTTCCTCTTCACTTTGTTCCATAAGGGGGTGTCATCTGCATATCTGAGGTTATTGATATTTCTCCTGGCAATCTTGATTCCAGCTTGTGCTTCTTCCAGTCCACCATTTCTCATGATGTACTCTGCATAGAAGTTAAATAAGCAGGGTGACAGTATGCAGCCTTGACGTACTCTTTTTCCTGTTTGGAACCAGTCTGTTGTTCCATGTCCAGTTCTAACTGTTGCTTCCTGACCTGCATATAGGTTTCTGAAGAGGCAGGTCAGGTGGTCCTGTATTCCCATCTCTTTCAGAATTGTCCACAGTTTATTGTGATCCACACAGTCAAAGGCTTTGGCATAGTCAATAAAGCAGAGTCTACAAATAGACATCACCAGATGGCCAACACCGAATTCAGACTGATTGTATTCTTTCCAGCCAAAGATGGAGAAGGTCTATACAGTAAGCAAAAACAAGATCAGGAGCTGGCTGTGGCTCAGATCATGAACTCCTTATTGCCAAATTCAAACTTAAATTGAAGTAAAGTTTTACTTTTATTTTTTAGGTTTAAGATCATGAATTTATTTATTTTTAACAACATTTTTATTTAATTTATTTTTTATTTTTAAAATATAAATTTATTTATTTTAATTGGAAGTTAATTACTTTTTACAATATTTTTATTTTGTTCATTGTTTTCTGGTTGTTCTGAAGATCAGTTATTCATTGTTTCTTACCCTATTGGCATGTGTGTCTGTGCATGTATGTGAGACTTGATGACTTTTGATATTAATATCTGTGACTTCTTTATCCTATTCTTCTGTATAACTATTAGAGGATTTTTCTTTGTGGTTGCCATGAGGCTTATATGAAATATCTTAAATTTATAGCACCCTATTTTATACTGAAAACAACTTCAAAAGAATTCATAACATTTCACACTTCTACTTATCTTTATTTTCACATTTAATTTAATACTGTGACTATTTAGTCTTTTTTCTTTGTGTAATTAAGGGAATGTTGTAGTTATTATTTTTGCTATGTTCTTTTTTAACTTTTAAACTAGACTTGCAAGTAAATTATGTACCACTATTAGCATATTATAGAAACTAACTATGCTTACATAGTTACCATTTCCAGTAAGATTTAAGCTACCCTTTAAATTTTTTATGATGTTAATTAGCATTCTTTTATGTCCACTCAAAGAACTCTCTCCAGCTTTTCTTACAAAGCATGTCTGGTGATAATGAACTCCCTCAGCTTTTGTTTGGAAAATTCTTTATCTCTTCTTCATTTCTGAAGAGCAGATTCACTAGGTATATCATTTTTGGTTGATAGTTATTTTACTTCAATATTTTAAATGTCATCCCATTTCTTTCTGGCCTTAAAAGTTCTCTTTAAGGGTTCTGCTAATAGTCTTATGGTGGTTCCCTGTATTTAAACACTTTCTTTACTCTTTCTGCTCCTAAAATTATCTTTGTCTTTGATTTTTGGCAATGCACTGAGAATATGTCTCCTTGTATTCTTATTTGAATTTAACCTATTTGAGATATTCTGTGCATCATGGATATATATGTCCATCTCTCTTCCCAGTCTTAGGAAGTTTTCAGCCATTTTTGGTTTATGTTTATTCTGCACCTTGCTCTTTCTCTTCCCCTTCTGGAATTGACATAACATAACTATAGTTGTTCCCCACCCCCTCCACCCCACTGTGTTCTGTGATTCCTGTAGGCTTTCTTTACTCTTTGTCATACTTTTTTGTTTGTTTGTTTGTTTGTTTTTTACTTCTCATACTGGTTAATTTCTAATGTCGTACCCTCCAGGTTGCTGGCTCTTTCCCTCTGCATGGTTGAGTCTACTTCTGAAAATCTCTATTGAATTCTTCAATTCAATTTTCTTGATTTATTTTTTTAACTCTAGAACTTTTAATGTGTGTGTGTATGTGTGTGTGGTTACTATTTCCATATTGAACTTCTGATTTTACTCAGGGAATTTTTTCCTAATTTTGTTTAGTTTATATATATTTTCTTATAGTTCACTAAGCTTCTTTAAGCATTTTATTATGAATTATTTGACAGCAAATAGATCTCCATTTTTTAAAGATCAATTGAAATTTCATTATTTTTTAATGGTGTCAAATTTACCTGATTTTTTGTGAACTTTGAGTCCTTTATTTAAGAAAAAGGGGGGGGTCTGAATTTTAAAAGTAATTGAGCTCCTTTTCCAGAATTTACAGGTTTGCTTCTTCATTAATTAACTCAGTTTGGGTCTCTGTGTGACTCCTGGTAGTGTCCTTGGGTAGATGGGACATATATTATGGTTTATTTGGGAATGAAGCAACGATATGAGCTCTGACATCAAGGATGAGGGGGTGTTCATCTTGCTGAGAATAGTTGGTTGGGACTTCTGGCTTAGTTTACTACACAAGTAAGGCTGTAAGTTGGGCTCCATGATTATCTGGATTCTCTGGTCAGGTTTACTAGTCAGTTAGGGTGGGCACTATATTCAGTAATAGATGTGGCTATGAATTATTTCCCCTGACTTAGAAGGGCAATAAGATGGAGCCTAGAATTTGAACAGCTCATTGTTTGTAGAACTTGCCAGAAGAAATATCGATAACCTCAGATATGCAGAGGATACCCTCCTTATGGCAGAAAGTGAAGAGGAACTACGAAGCCTCTTGATGAAAGTAAAAGAGGAGAGTGAAAAAAAAAATGACTTAAAGCTCAACATTCAGAAAACAAAGATCAGGGCATGTGGTCCCATCACTTCATGGGAAATAGATGGAGAAACAGTGGAAACAGTGTTAGACTTTTTTTTTGGGGGGGGGGCCTCCAAAATCACTGTAGATGGTGATTGCAGCCATGAAATTAAAAGGCACTTACTCCTTGGAAGGAAAGTTATGGCCAACCTAGATAGCATATTGAAAAGCAGAGATATTACTTTGCCCACAAAGGTCCGTCTGGTCAAGGCTATGGTTTTTCCAGTAGTCATGTATGGATGTGAGAGTTGGACTGTGAAGAAAGCTGAGTGCCGAAGAATTGATGATTTTGAACTGTGGTGTTGGAGAAGACTCTTGAGAGTCCCTTGGACTGCACGGAGATCCAACCAGTCCATTCTGAAGGAAATCAGCCCTGGAATTTCTTTGGAAGGAATGATGCTGAAGCTGAAACTTCAATACATTGGCCACTTCATGCAAAAGAGTTGACTCATTGGAAAAGACCCTGATGCTTGGAGGGATTGGGGGCAGGAGGAGAAGGGAACAACAGAGGATGAGATGGCTGGATGGTATCACTGACTCGATGGACCTGAGTTTGAGTGAACTCCAGGACTTGATGATGGACAGTGACGCCTGGCGTGCTGCTACTCATGGGGTCACAAAGAGTTGGATACAACTGAGTGACTGAACTGAACTGAGTAGTAGTATGGCACTTCTAGGAGAATTTGAAGCCCATATCTCAAACCTCAGTGAAATGATTCAAAGTTTCATACTAACAATCTAACAGGGAAAGATTCAAATCCATTTTCAAGCATGAATACTAATTTTCTCAGTGTTTTCTATTCATTTTGTTTGGCATTCAATTAAAATTTTGAGATACACACCAAAAAACAAAAAAAAGGGAAAAATATTATCAAGATAACAGGCAATCAAGAGAATCAGACACAGAGGTGACTAAGATGCTGAAACATTCAGAAAGGAATTTGAAAATAACTGATTAATAGGTTAAAGAATCAAGTGAAAAGGGGAGACTACAAGCATGAACAGATGGCTAATTCAGCAGAGATATAGACATCATGATAAAAGTCAAATGGGACTGTGGCCCAGGGAATATGGTATCTCCCACTGAATGCAGTTATAACTTTTTAAGAGAATTTATGAGTTAGTTTATCTGAAGACTAAAGATGTTTATGGTGGTGGTTAGGCAGATGCCTAGAACTCTGATCATAAAGAACCATTTTTTCTGCAGAGAGGGGCTGTGATCCTAAGACCACTGGGAAAAGCCTCATTACCTTTTTCTTTCTCCTTCTGTCCTCCACCAACTGGGACCTGAGAGAAAAAAGTAATGCCAAGAATGTAAGAATGTATTAGGGAAGTGAAGAGGAAAGAGTCAAATAAATCACTAAGAGGAGGGAGATGAAGAAAGTAATCCTGTATAATCACGTATGAACTTCTGGACTCACACTCAACTGTGCACACACATATCTGACCATAACAACAAGTCTGAAGTTTTGAGACCTGAGTTACAGAATAGACTACCACCCAGGTTTCATGTTGGACTGATTCAAATTCATCTTCAAAAACTTAAAAATTGACATTGAAACTATAGCATGCAAAATGTAAGTTGAAATTTGTAATCTGAACATAACACAATAGTTTAAAAAATCATGAAAAATAAATCAAAGTTCACTTTGAAATTTAAAAATGCTTAGTTTCATAACATAGGAATCAAATGATCCAGGATATGGTCCAAAATTACTTGTCACACACATACATACAGACAGGAAAATCTCAAATCATAAAGAGAAAGATAACTAACACATGCTAACTCTGAGATAATGCAGAAGTTGGAATTATCAGATAAAACTTCACAAAAACTAAATTCAGGGTGGTCCTGAGATGGCAGAGGAATAGGACAGGGAGACCACTCTCTCCCCCACAAATTCGTTGAAAGAACGTTTGAGCACAGCAAATTCCACAGAACAACTTCTGAATGCTGGCAGAAGATGTCAGGCACCTAGAAAAGCAGGCCATTGTCATTGAAAAGAGGTAGGACAAAATATAAAAGATAAAAATAGGGACAAAAGAGGTAGGGATGGAGATGTGTACCGGGAAGAGAGTCTTAAAAAAGAGAGAAGTTTCCAAAAACCAGGAAACACTCTCTCCCATGGGTCTGTGGCGAGCCTTGGAATCTGAGGCAAAATAACTGGGAGGAAAAATAAATAAATAATTAAAACCCACAGATTACATGGCCAACAGCAACTCCCAGCAGTGCAACAGCCTAGATGCTTGCATCTCCTACTAGATGNGGAATCTGAGGCAAAATAACTGGGAGGAAAAATAAATAAATAATTAAAACCCACAGATTACATGGCCAACAGCAACTCCCAGCAGTGCAACAGCCTAGATGCTTGCATCTCCTACTAGCAAAATGGGGAGGGACAGGGAGGAGCGGGCCTGAAAGTCCTGCGGGCAATCTGAGGGAACTAGCTTGAGATAGCAACTCAGACTGTTGCTATCCCGGGATCCCACAAAAAGCCCTAACCACCACCAGGCATGCTCATAGACCAAAGGACTGAGCAGAGCTAGCTGGCTGCGATCAGCCCATCCCCTGCCTGAGACAGGCAGGCAAGGACAGCCAGAGCCAGAAGGGGGCAATCGCAGCCTCAGAGAGGTATCCTATACCAAACTGCAAGCAGACTTCCTTGCTAGCCAAAACTTCTTGGGATTCTGGACGGTTGACATCTGCCAAGAGGGTTGTAGCTAGAGGATCAGCTTCCCAGAAGAGAGAAGGTGCACCCATTGTACAACCTGAAAACCGAGCGGCTGACACAGTGGAGGGGATAAGTCGCAACCTTCCACTGGGGGTGAGTACGCACACCAAGGACTTGGTCACCTGAGCTGCTCTGACCTGGAACTGGTGCAAAACGCAGGCCCAACCAAGTCTGCACCTTTGTGAAGTACCCAAGAACCTGAACCTGAGTGGCTTAGACCTGGGAAGTGCATGCAAACCAGGGCCCACATCAGACAGTTCCTGGCAGAGCAACCTAGAGTCTGAGCAGTGTAGACTGGGAAAGCACACACACTGTGAGCAGGGGCAAACCTAGTGTGGCTGAATCATGGTGAACACACCCCAGTGATATTTGTTTGCAGTGTTCTTTCCTCCCCAAAGCACGGCTGAACAAGCAAGCCTAAAAAAAAAAGTGACCACCACTGCGCCCCTTCTGTCAGGGCAGAAAGTAGACACTGAAGAGACCAGCATAAAGAAGGAGCTAACATAAACAGAGGGAACTGCTTTGGGAGTGACAGGTGCAACAGATTAAAACCCTGTAGTTAGCACCGACTACATAGGAAGGGGCCTATAGACAATGAGAAGTACAAGGCGGACCAAGGAAATATCTGGAAATAAGCTGACCCCACACTGTCTGCAACAACTCCAGAGAAAGTCTTATATATTTACAATTATCATTTTTTAATTTATTTAAAAATATTTTATTTTAATTGTTATATTTAAGTCCTCATTACTCCTTTAATTTTCATTTTAATAACCTACTATTACCTTGCCAACAAAAAGAAAGACCCTATTTTTAAAGCAAACTTCATATATATATTTCTATGACTTTGTGTTTTTGTTTTTGTTGTTTAATATTGCACTTTTGAGAATCTAAACTCTACTCAAGATTTTTAATCTTTGCTTTTTGGCATTTGTTATCAACTTTGTATCTTTAAGAATCAAATCTTCAGTACCCATTTTTACTTTGGAGCGAGATCACTGGCCTGATTGCTCTCTCTCTCTTTTGACTCTCCTTTTTCTCCACCAAGGTGCCTCTATCTCCCCTCTCCCCCTTTTCTTATCTACCCAACTAGTTGAATCTCTTTGTGTGTTCTGGACTTTGGAGAACACTTAGGGAACTGATTACCAGCTGGATCTCTCTCTGTCCTTTTGATTCTCCCTTTTATCCTCCTGGCCACCTCAGTCTCCTTCCTCCCTCATCTCTTCTCTATGTAACTCTACAAATATCTCTGAGGGATCCAGACTGTGGAGAGCACATAGGGAAGTGATTACTGGCTAGCTTGCTCTCTCCTCCTTTTGATTCCCCCGCTTCTCCTCCTGGTCACCTATATCTCCCTCCTCTCTCTTCTCTTCTCCATATAACTCTGTGTACCTCTCTGGGTGTCCCTCACTACGGAGAAACTTTTCATCATTAACCTAGATGTTTCATCATTGGTGCTATATAGATGGACAAGTCTTGAGGCTACTGTAAGAGTAAGACAAAATCAGAAGCAGGAGGTTTAAGTCCAAATCCTGAGAATACCAGAGAACTCCTGACTCCAGGGAACATTAATCGATAGGAGCTCACCAAAAACCTCCATATCTACACTGAAACCAAGCACCACACAAGGGCCAACAAGTTCCAGAGCAAGACATACCATGCCAATTCTCCAGCAACACGGGAACATAACCCTGAACCTTAATATACAGGCTGACCAAAGTCACATCAAACCCAGTGGCATCTCAAAACTTATTACTGGACACTTCATTGTACTCCAGAAAGAAGAAATCCAGCCTCACCCACCAGAACACCAACACAAGCTTCCCTAACCAGAAAACCTTGACAAGCCACCCGTCCAGCTCCACCCACAGGGAGGAACCACCACAATAAAGAGGAACCACCAACTGCCAGAATACAGAAAGGCTACCCCAAACACAGCAATATAAGCAAGATGAAAAGGCAGAGAAATACCCAGCAGGTAAAGGAACAGGATAAATGCCCACCAAAACAAACAAACAAGGAAGAGAATGGGGATCTACCTGATAAAGAATTCTGAACAATGATAGTGAAAATGATCCAAAATCTTGAAAACAAATTGGAGTTATAGATAAATAGCCCAGAGACAAGGGCCAAGAAAATGCAAGAAAGGTATAACAAGGACCTAGGAGAAATTTAAAAAAAAGTCAATATATAATGAAAAATATAATAAATGAGATTTGGAGGGAACCAACAGTAGAATAACAGAGGCAGAAGACAGGATAAGTGAGGTAGAAGATAGAATGATAGAAATAAATGAAACAGAGGGGGGAAAAAGAAAATAAAAGAGAATTAAAAGAATTAAGGACAACTTCAGAGACCTCTGGGACAATGTTAAACGTCCCAACATTCAAATCATAGGAGTCCCAGAAGAAGAAGACAAAAAGAAAGACCATGAGAAAATACTTGGGGAGATAATAATTGAAAACCTCGCTAAAATTGGGAAGGAAATAATCACCCAAGTCTAAGAAACCCAGAGAGTCCCAAACAGGATAAATCCAAGGCAAAACACCACAAGCCACATATTAATCAAATTAACAGAGATCAAACACAAAGAACAAATAATAAAAGCAGCAAGGGAAAAACAACAGATAACACACAAGGGGATTCCCATAAGGATAACAGCTGATCTTTCAATAGAAACTCTTCAGGCCAGAAGGGAATGCCAAGACATAAAGTGATGAAAGAAAATAACCTGCAGCCCAGATTGCTGTACTCAGCATGAATTTTGTTGAAATATGAAGGAGAAATCAAAAGATTTACAGACAAGCAAAATCTGAGAGAATTCAGCACCACCAAACCAGCTCTCCAACAAATGCTAAGGGATCTTCTCTAGACAGGAAACACAAA
>SJYW01049102.1:0-27151 GCA_006410735.1 Raphicerus campestris | reverse complement strand
TTACAGACAAGCAAAAGCTGAGAGAATTCAGCACCACTAAACCAGCTCTCCAACAAATGCTTAAGGATATTCTCTAGACAGGAAACACAAAAAGGGTGTATAATCTTGAACCCAAAACAATATAAATGGCAACGGGATCATACTTATCAATTATTACCTTAAATATAAATGGGTTGAATGCCCCAACCAAAAGACAAAGACTGGCTGAATGGATACAAAAACAAGACCCCTATATATGTTGTCTACAAGAGACCCACCTCAAAACAAGGGACACATACAGACTGAAAGTGAAGGGCTGGAAAAAGATATTCTATGCAAATAGAGACTAAAAGAAAGCAGAAGTAGCAATAGTCATATCAGATAGACTTTTAAACAAAGATTGTGAAAAGAGGCAAAGATACTACATAATTGTCAAAAGATCAATCCAAGAAAAAGATATAACAGTCATAAACATATATGCATCCAACATAGGAGCACCATAATATGTAAGACAAATGCTAACAAGTATGAAAGGGGAAATTAACAATAACACAATAATAGTGGGAGACTTTAATACCCCACTCACACCTATGGATAGATCAACTAAACAGAAAATTAACAAGGAAACACAAACTTTAAATGATACAATAGACCAGTTAGACCTAATTGATATCTATAGGACATTTCACCCCAAAACAATGAANTAATAGTGAGAGACTTTAATACCCCACTCTCACCTATGGATAGATCAATTAAAAAGAAAATTAACAAGGCAACACAGACTTTAAATGATACAATAGACCAGTTAGACCTAATTGATATCTATAGGACATTTCACCACAAAACAATGAATTTCACCTTTTATTCAAGCGCACACAGAAACTTTTCCAGGATAGATCACATCCTGTGCCATAAATCTAGCCTTGGTAAATTCAAAAAAATTGAAATAATTCCAAGCATCTTTTCTGACCACAATGCAGTAAGACTAGATGTCAATTACAGGAGAAAAACTATTGAAAATGCCAACATATGGAGGATGAACAACACACTGCTAAATAACTAACTAATCACACAAGAAATCAAAAAAAGAAATCAAAATATACATAGAAATGAATGAAAATGAAAACACAACAACCCAAAACCTATGGGACACTGTAAAAGCAGTGCTAAGGGGAAGGTTCATAGCAATACAGGCTTACCTTCATTTCAGTTCAGTTTACTCACTCAGTCATGTCCGACTCTGCCACCCCATAAATCGCAGCACGCCAGGCCTCCCTGTTCATTACCATCTCTCGGAGTTCACTCAGACTCACGTCCATCCAGTCCATGATGCCATCCAGCCATCTCATCCTCGGTCGTCCCCTTCTCCTCCTGCCCCCAATCTGTCCCAGCATCAGAGTCTTTTCCAATGAGTCAACTCTTCACATGAGGTGTCCAAAGTACTGGAGTTTAAGAAGCAAGAAAAAAAGTCAAATAAATAACCTACCTCTACACCTAAAGCAACTTGAAAAAGAAGAAATTATGAACCCGAGGGTTAGTAGAAGGAAACAAATCTTAAAAATTAGGGCAGAAATAAATGCAAAAGAAACACAAGAAACCATATCAAAAATCAACAAAACCAGAAGCTGGTTGTTTGAGAAGATAAATAAGATAAACCATTAGTCAGAGTCATCAAGAAACAAAGGAAGAAAAATCAAATCAACAGAATTAGAAATGAAAATTGAGAGATCACAACAGACAACACAGAAATACAAAGGATCATAAGAGACTACTATCAGCAATTATGTGCCAATAAAATGGACAAATTGGAAGAAATGGACAAATTCTTAGCAACTTTCCAAAATTTAACTAGGAAAAAATAGAAAATCTTAACAGACCCATCACAAGCATGGAAATTGTAATTATAATCAAAAATCTTCCAACAAACAAAAGCCCAGGACCATATGGCTTCACAACTGAATTTTACCAAAAATTTAGAGAAGAACTAACACCTATCCTACTCAAACTCCTCCAGAAAATTGCAGAGGAAGGTAAACGTCCAAACTCATTTTATGAGGCCACCATCACCTTTGANACAAACAAAAGCCCAGGACCATATGGCTTCACAACTGAATTTTACCAAAAATTTAGAGAAGAACTAACACCTATCCTACTCAAACTCCTCCAGAAAATTGCAGAGGAAGGTAAACGTCCAAACTCATTTTATGAGGCCACCATCACCTTAATAACCAAAACCTGACAAAGATGCCACAAATAAAGAAAATTACAGGCCAATATCACTGATGAACATAGATGCAAAAATCCTCAACAAAGTTCTAGCAAATAGAATCCAACAACATATTAAAAAGATCATACATCATGACCAAGTGGGCTTTATCCCAGTGATGCAAGGATTCTTCACTATCTGCACATCAATCAATGTAATACACCACATTAACAAATTGAAAAATAAAATCAATATGATTATCTCAATAGATGCAGAGAAAGACTTTGACAAAATTCAGCATCTATTTATGATTAAAGACCCTCCAAAAAGCATGAATAGAAGGAACATACCTCAACATAATAAAAGCTATATATGACAAACCCTCAGCAAACATTATCCTCAAAGGTGAAAAATTGAAAGCATTTCCCATAAAGTCAGAAACAAGACAAGGATGCCCACTTTCACCACTACTATTCAACACAGTTTTGGAAGTTTTGGCTATAGCAATCAGAGCAGTAAAAGAAATAAAAGGAATCCAGATTGGAAGAGAAGAAGTAAAACTCTCACTGTTTGCAGATAACATGATCCTCTACATAGAAAACCCTAAAGACTCCACCAGAAAATTACTTTAGCTAATCAATGAATATGGTAAAGTTTCAGGATACAAAATCAACACACAGAAATCCCTTGCATTCCTATACACTAACAGTGAGAAAACAGACAGAGTAATTAAGGAAACAATTCCATTCACCTTTGCAATGGAAACAATAAAATATTTAGGAATATATCTACCTAAAGCAACAAAAGACCTATATATAGAAAACTATAAAAGACTGATGAAAGAAAACAAAAAGGACACAATTAGATGGAGAAATATACCGTGTTCATGATCAGAAGAATCAATATAGTGAAACCAAGTATACTACACAAAGCAATCTATAGATTCAATTCAATCCCTATCAAGCTACCAATGGTATTTTTCAGAGAACTAGAACAAATAATTTCACAATTTGTTGGAAATATGAAAAACTTTGAAGAGCCAAAGCAATCTTGAGAAAGAAGAATGGACATGGAAGAATCAGCCTGCCTTATTTCAGGCACTACTACAAAGCCACAGTCATCAAGACAGTATGGTACTGGCACAAAGACAGAAATATAGATCAATGGAACAAAATAGGAAGCCCAGAGATAAATCTACACAACTATGGACACCTTATCTTTGACAAAGGAGGCAAGAATATACAGTGGAGAAAAGGCAATCACTTTAACAAGTGGTTCTGGGGAAACTGGTCAACCACTTGTAAAAGAATGAAACTAGAACACTTTCTAACATCATACACGCAAATAAACTCAGAATGGATGAAAGATCTAAACGTAAGACCAGAAACTATAAAACTCCTAGAGGAGAACATAGGCAAACCACTCTTGGACATAAATCACAGCAGGATCCTCTATGACCCATCTCCCAGAATATTGGAAATAAAAGCAAAAATAAACAAATGGGACCTAATTAAAACTAAAAGCTTTTGCACAACAAAAGAAGCTATAAGCAAGTTGAAAAAAAAAAAAAAGCCTTCAGAATGGGAGAAAATCATAGCAAACGAAGCAGCAGACAAAGAATTAATCTCAAAAATATACAAGCAACTCCTGCAGCTCAATTCCAGAAAAATAAAAGACCCAATCAAAAAGTGGGCCAAAGAACTACTAAACAGACATTTGTCCAAAGAAGACATACAGATGGCTAACAAACATATGAAAAGATGCTCAACATCACTCATAATCAGAGAAATGCAAATCAAAACCACAGTAAGATACCATTTCATGCCAGTCAGCATGGCTGCTATCCAAAAGTCTACAAACAATAAATGCTGGAGAGGGTGTTTAGAAAAGGGAACCTTCTTACACTGTTGGTGGGAATACAAACTAGTAGAGCCACGATGGAGAACAGTGTGGAGATTCCTTTAAAAACTGGAAATAGAACTGCATATGACCCAGCAATCCCACTACTGGGCATACACACTGAGGAAACCAAAATCGAAAGAGACACGTGTACCCCCAATGTTTATTGCAGCACTGTTTATAATAGCCAGGACACAGAAGAAACCTAGATGTCCATCAGCAGATGAGGGATAAGAAAGCTTTGGTACATATACACAATGGAATATTACTCAGCCATTGAAAAGAATGCATTTGAATCAGTTCTAATGAGGTGGATTAAACCAGAGCCAATTACAGAGTGAAGTAAGCCAGAAAGAAAAACACCAATACAGTATACTAACACATATATATGGAATTTAGAAGGTAACAATACCCCTGTATGCGAGACAGCAAAAGAGACACAGATGTATAAAACAGTCTTTTGGACTCTGTGGGAGAGAGCAAGGGTAGGACGATATTGGAGAATGGCATTGGAACAAGTATAATATCACATATGAAATGAATCGCCAGTCCAGGTTCAATGCACAGTACAGGGTGCTTGGGGCTGGTGCACTGGGATGACCCAGAGGGATGGGATATGGAGGGAGGAGGGTGGGAGTGGGGTTCAACATGGGGAACACATGTACACTCATGGCGGATTCAGGTGAATGTAGGGCAAAACCAATACAATATTGTCAAGTAAAATAAATTAGTTAATTAATTAAAAATAAAATAAAATGTGTTGAAGAAAGATCAATAAAAAGAAAAAAAACTAAATTCAACAATGAGTACTCTATACAATAAAGATGAACATTCTTAAAAGACATGGAAAAATATGAAGGCTCTCCAAAGAAAGTAGAAGTAGAGAAGAATACATGGAAATTTTATAACTGAGCAACAACAATAACAAAAACCTGGATGGAATAAATTGCAGAATATAGACAAAAGATTAAAGGGTCAGTAAACATAAACATAACAGAAAATTGGCCTAAATGTTTATTGAGCATAGCGCCACACTTCGAGAAAAATTCTGATTTTCCATAGCCAGTCTCTCCCATCAGGAAGCTTCAACAAGTCTTTTATACCTTTCCATCAGAGGGCAGACAGAATAAAAACCACAATCACAGAAAACTAATCAATTTGACCACATGGATCACAGCCTTGTCTAACTCAAACGTACCATGTAGGGCCACACAAGACAGATGGATCATGGTGGAGAATTCTGACAAAACTTGGTCCACTGAAGAAAGGAATGATAAACCACTTCAGTATTCTTGCCTTAAAAACCCTACGAACAATATGAAAAGAGAAAAAGATATGACACTGAAAGATGGACTTCTTGGGTAGGTAGGTTCCCAATATGCTACTGGAGAAGACCGGAGAAGTAAAGAAGGAAGGAAAGAAGGAAGAGGCTGAGCCAAAGCAAAAACAAAACTCATTTGTGAGTGTGACTAAAGATGGAAACAAAGTCAGATGTTGTAAAGAGCAATATTGGATAGGAATCTGGAATGTTAGGTCCATGAATCAAGGTAAATTGAAAGTGGTTAAATAGGATATGGCAAGAGTGAACATCGACCTTTTAGAAATCAGTGAACTAAAATGGATCAGAATGGGCAAATTTAATTCAGATGACCATTGCATCTACTACTGTGGCCAATAATCCCTTAGAAGAAATGGGGTAGCCCTCAGAGTCAACAAAAGAGACTAAAATGCCATCCTTAAAAAGGACAGGATGATCTCCGTTCATTTCCAAGGCAACCCATTCAATACCACAGTAATCCAAGTCTATCTCCCAACCAGTAATGCTGAAGAAGCTGAAGTTGAAGACCTACAAGACCTTCTAGAACTAACACCAAAAAAATTTCTTTTTCATCATGGGGGACTGCAATGCAAAAGTAGGAAGTCAAGAAGATAGAGAAGTCAGAAGTCAGAAGTCAAGAGATACCTGTATAACAGGGCAGTTTGGCCTTGTGATACAAAATGAAGCAGGAAAAAGCTAGCAAAGTTTGGCCAAGAGAATGCACTGGTCATAGCAAGCACTTTGTCCAAAAACATAAAAGCCAAATCTACACATGGACGTCACAGATGGTCAACACTGAAATAAAATTTATTATATTCCAAAGATGGAAAAGCTCTATATAATCAGCTAAAACAAGACTGGGAGCTGACTGAGGCTCAGATTATGAATTCCTTATTGCAAAACTGAGACTTAAATTGAAGAAAGTAAGGGAAAGCAGTAAGCCATTTAGGTTTGACCTAAATCAAATCCCTTACAGTATACAGTGGAAGTGGCAAATAGATTCAAGGGATTAGATCTGATAGACAGAGTGCCTGAAGATCTATGTATGAAGATTCACCACACTGCACAGGAGACTGTGATCAAAAGCAACCCCAAGAGAAAGAAATACAAAAAGGCAAAATGGTTGTCTGAGGATGCCTTACAAATAACTGTGAAAAGAAGAGGCCCTAAAGGCCAAGGAAAAAAGGAAAGATATAACCATCTGAATGCAGAATTACAAAGAATAGCAAGGGAGAGATAAGAAAGCTTTCCTAAGTCATCAATGCAAATAAATAGAGGAAAACAAAAGAATGGAAAGGCTAGAGGTCTCTTCAAGAAAATCATAGATACCAAGGGAATATTTCATGCAAAGATGGGCACAAAAATGACCGAAACAGTATGGACCTAATGGAAGCAGAAGATATTAAGAAGAGGTGGCAAGAGTACACATGACTCAAATCACCACAATGGTGTGGTCACTCACCTAGAGCCAGAAATCCTGGAGTGTGAGGTCAAGTAGGCCTTAGGAAGCATCAATATGAACAAAGCTAGTGGCGGTGATGGAATTCCAGTTGAGCTACTTCAAATCCTAAAAGATGATACTGTTAAAGTGTTGCACTCAATATACCAGAAAATTTGGAAAACTCAACAGGGGTCACAGGACTGGAAAAAGTCAGTTTTCATTCCAATCCCAAAGAAAGGCAATGCCAAGGAATGTTCAAGCTGCTGCACAGTTCCACTAATTTCACACGCTAGCAAAGGAATGTTGAAAATTCTCCAAACTGTGCTTCAACAGTATCTGAAACTAGACCTTTTAGATGTTCAAGCTGGATTTAGAAAAGGCAGAGGAATCACAGATCAAATTGCCAACATCCACTGGATCATAGAAAAAACAAGAGAGTTCCAGAAAAATATCTACTTCTGCTTCATTAACTATGCTAAGTCCTTTGACTGTGTGAATCACAACAAAATGTGGAAAATTATTCAAGAGAAGGGAATACCAGACCACCTTACCTGTCTTCTGAGAAATCTGTATGCCAATTAAGAAGCAACAATTAGAACTGGACATGGAACAACAGACCGGTTCCAAATTGGGAAAGGAGTACATCAAGTTTGTATTTTGTTATTTAACTTATATACAGAGCACATCATGTGAAATGCTGACCTGGATAAAGCACAAGCTGGAATCAAGGTTGCCAAGAGAAGTATCAATAACCTCAGATATGCAGATGATACCACCTTCATGGGATAAAGTGAAGAACTAAAGAGCCACTTTATGAAAAAGTTGGCTTAAAACTCAACATTCAAAAACCTAAGATAATCTCATCCTTTCCCATCACTTCATTGCAAATAGATGGGGAAACAATGGAAACAGTGGCAGACTTTATTTTCTTGGGCTCCAAAAGCACTGCAGGTGATGACTGCAACCATGAAATCAAAAGACGCCTGCTCCTTGGAAGAAAAACCATGACCAACCTAGATAGCATATTAAAAAAAGCAGAGACATTACTTTTCCATCTAGTGAAAGCTTTGGTTTTCCCAGTAGTCATGTATGGATGTGAGACTTGGAACAAAGAGAGAGCCGAGCACTGAAGAACTGATGCTTTTGAAGTGTGCTGTTGAAGAAGACTCTTGTGAGTGCTTTAGACAGCAAGGAAATAAAATCAGTCAATTCTAAAGGAAATCAGTCCTGTATGGTCATTGGAAGGACTAATGCTAAGCTGAAACTCTAATATTTAGCCATCTAATGTGAAGAACTGACTCACTGAATGCTGAGCAAGACTGAACCTGATGCTGAGCAAGACTGAAGGCAGGAGGAGAAGGGGACAACCGATGATGAGATGGTTGGATGTCATCACGGACTCGATGGACATGAGTTTGAGCAAGCTCTGGGAGCTGGTGACGGATAGAGAAGTCTGACATGCTGCAGTCCATGGAGTAGTAAAGAGTCCGACATGACTGAGCAGCTGAACTGATTTGAATGAATTTAAAAGTGAATTCTTTGAAAATATTATTGAAATTTGACAACATGGTACTGGTGAAATGACATATATATAAATCATACATAAAAGAATAGAGTCCAGAAATAGACCCATATAAAGTAAGGGTAACTGGTCAGAAAGAATGTGATGCATTACCACATGTGAAATGGATGATCATGCCAAGATCGATGCATGAAACAGGGCACTGGGTTTCATGTAGATTTGAGTTCAAGTAGATTCAACTCAAAGCCAGTGCACTGGGACAACCCAGAGGGATGGGATGGGGAGGGAGATAAGAGGAGTTTTCAGGGTTGGTAGACACATGTACAACCATGGCTGATTCATGTCAATGTATGGCAAAAAACTACCACAGTATTGTAAATTAATTAACCTCCAATTAAAATAAATTACATATATATATATATATATATATATATATATATATATATATACATATATATGCCTGTTTGCCTCTTCTAGATTTCAGGAAATGTGTAATGGGGCTTGGAGATTTTTATTTTGAGTATTCTTTTGATGAGCCCCCCCCCCGACCTTCATGCTATATTGAGGACCATTGAGAAAAGGCACCAAGATGACTAGAGACTAGCAGAATTTCATAATAGTGTTTGATAAATATAAAAAGGAAAAAATAATGTGACTTTTGGGGGAAATGGAGATGTTCATTGTGTTATAGTATAAAGTGCATATAGTGGGGTGATGTCAGAATGAGATTAAAAAACAAGGACATTAAACTGGAAAGACATATTGGTATAATATTTTGAATTGTCTTGTATGTGATGGGATTCGTATGATATTTTGAATTGCAAATAATTCAAGTTGTATATAATTTTATATACAATGTTATAATTGTATACATTTTTATTTATGTAATCTATATATCATAAAATGTAATAATTGTATGCAACTTTATAATTGGGATAATATTTTGAATTGTCTTGTATGTGATTTTGCATTTATTCTGTATGCTACCAGGAACTATTGAAAATTTTGGAGCAAAAATGTAACAGCATTTATTCATTTATTAATTAATTTAATAAATATTTACTCAGTGCCTACTCTGGGTATGGCTGTATGTGCCAGGCACAGGGCTACAATGGTAAGCAAGGAAGACTGTATAGAAAATACATTGGAAGTAGAAAAGAATGGTTTCTGGAAAACTGTTTTAGATATTGATGAAGTAGCCTTAAAAGAGATGATGATAAAGACCTAAATTAAGATAATGGAAATAGGGTTGGAGAGGAGGACCAGAGTAAAGAAAATGGAAAGTTTCTAGCTGAGTATCCTGGAGAGACAACGATGTCAGGGGAGTCCAGGAGAGAGAGATGAACATCAGTTATTTCCATTGTGAAACTCTCTCACTAACTCAGCCTCATCAGTGACGGAGGCATTCTCAAGGCTGATATTTAACTAATCTGTACCTATATGGCCAGGATTTCTCAACCTTAGAAAGAGTGACGTTTTGAGTCAAATAACCCTTTGTTGTGTGCATCGGGCTTTGGTTGGGGGTGAAGGAGAGGGTTCAGGGGTCTTTTCTATGCATTGTAAGATGTTTAACAGCATCCCTGATCTTTACCTACTAGATTCAAGTAGCATTACCCCATCACCTCATGTCTCTCAAATATTCTCCCTACTGCCCTGAGTTTCTCAATACCTACCCTGGCTCTGCCCATCATATAGTATTGTTTGACACAAGACTGGATCTCTAGGATCTTGCTCCAGTGTCATAGGCTAGTCATAGTCCATTCTGGTTTATCATTGCCATTATTATACAGGTTGTCAATATTTTAATGTCATGTTTAAACATTCTGAAAGAAAATCAGGTGTTTAACATCTTTTTTTACTTCCATCTGAATTCTAGCTCTCTTATCCTACCTCATCCCATAAATTTTCTTCCCTTCTATTAGTGTTAATGACTTTCAGATATTTTTAGAAGGCCATGTGGTCTGTTTACTGTGTCTCATCATCAAGTATGTCTGGAAAAACATATCTCCTTTAATCTTTCTCTGCCAATCAGACCATCTCCCTTCATCAATCATGTCTACAGCTTCTCTCTGACTTCCTTCCTTGTGTCATCATCACTCAGAGTCTCCAATGATCCCACACTGCCTTGGACATTCTCGGTGTCATCTCATCAAAGTCACATAGTTCCATGACACAGTGTCTCAGAACACTCCTGGAAATAACATTGGCCTATTTCAGTTACCTTATCATATTGCAAAAGCATATCTAATGTGAGAAAAACTCATCCTCACACACATTCTGTTACCCAGTCTCACAGAGAACAACATGTTCATATGTCTGAAGTCAAAAATAATATATAATGGTGGACAGTGGTAATATTTCCAGGATGTATTCCCAAACTGACCAGAAAAGAGCTGAACTCTTCCCTTTAACTTGCCCTGTCTGGATGTGAATTGCAACTAGCTTTTCTTCTCAGCCTTCCACTTATTATATACCCCAACACACACACACACACACACACACACACACACACACACACACACACACTCACACACACACACACAACACAAACACACTGTAATCCCTAACATATGCTACTTCTAACTGTTCAGGATGGAAGTACTTCCATTTTCAGGAATTTTCTTCATGCTGGAATTTGCCCAAGACTCTCCTGATTAGGTTCACTTTATGAGGTCACAAAGAGTCAGACACGACTGAGCTAATGAACTGAACTGAACTGAACTGAACTGAAACTATAGGAACAAGAATGGGATATGTATACCAGTGTATATGGACCAACAGTAAGAACTTTACTCACATCATGTCAACCTTTAAAGGTAAGTAGGAAGAACATATAGGTTCCTCTGCTATTCTACATCATGAATATAGTCAAAGAAAAGATGGGAATGAAGAAGTAGTTTCAGTCAAAAAGTTCTGGCTACATAATTAGTGCTTGCTTGTGAGACTGGAGGATGAAGATGCAATAAAACGTAGGATATAAGAATGTCATGACAATGTTCCAATATAAGGAAGTTAATATTATGATGCACCGTAAAAATGGTGATTATAAAGAGTACATAATAACATTAAAAAGCTATGAAACAATGGTAAATGAGAAGACAAGACAAAAGATCAGATCAGATCAGTTCAGTCACTCAGTCGTGTCCGACTCTTTGTGACCCCATGAATTGGATGACTTATATGCATGTAGGCATCAGCCTCAAAAAGGAACAAGCCTGGGAGACTATAGTTCATGAGAATAAACCATGAATGAAAGTGAAATTGAAGGAACATTTTCATATAGATTTGGAATAAGGGTAACTCCACTGAAAAGTTTGAAATGATCTTTGAGATATGAGAATATAAGGTCAATATTAATATTAATTTAAACAGAAGTTTTTGATAAGAGTGTATGATGGGGAATAATCTCTGTTGTCTACGAAGCTTTATGGCTAAATTTGTTAAATTCATGAAGTCTTACAGTCTCTGGATGACCTCTTTGACTAGCAGTTCTCATAAAATTATAAAACAATACAACAGTGGTAACACTTATCAGTTATCAGTGGACTAAGAACAATATCAATAATCTCAGATATGCAGATGACACCATCTTTATTCAGAAGCTGAAGAACAACTAAAGAACCGCTTGATGAAATTGAAAGAGAAGAGTGAAAAAACTGGCTTAGAACTCAACATATCACATCATAGCTAATAGATGGGGAAAAAGGGAAACAGAGATAGAATTTATTTTCTTGGGCTCCAAAATCACTGCAGATGGTGACTGCAGCCATGAAATTAAAAGATGCTTATTCCTTGAAAGAAATGCTATGTGAAATCTGGATTGTGTTTTAAAAAACAGAGGCATTATTTGCCAACAAAGGTCCATGTAAGCAAAGCTGTGGTTTTTCCATTAGCCATGTATGGATGTGAGATTTGAATTGTAAAGAAGGCTGAGCACCAAAGAACTGATGTTTTCAAACTGTGATGTTGGAGAAAACTCTTGAGAGTCACTTGGACAGCAAGGAGATTAAACCAGTCAATCCTAAAGGAAATCAGCCCTGACTATTCATTGGAAGGACAGATGCTGAAGCTGAAGCTCCAATACTTTTGGTCTCCTGGTGCAAAGAGCTGAGTCATTAGAAAAGATCCTGATGCTGAAAAAAATTGAAGGCAGGAGGAGAAGGGATTGAGACTATTGGATGACATCACTGATTCAATGGACATGAGTTTGAGCAAGCTCTAGGAGAGGGTGAAGGACAGAGAAACCTGGTGGGCTTCAGTCCATGAGGGTCACAAAGAGACACTACTGAGTGACTGAACAACAGCAGCAACAAGGAACAATAGTATACACTATTTGATCACACCGACATTTATCCTAGAGTCTAACTGCTCAAACAACTAACAGAAACACCTCCCCTACCGACCCTATAATATCTGTTAGGATTATCACCTCCTCCAATTAACCTTCTTTAGCCCCACCTATACCAGTTAAGGCCCCTTAAGCTTTTTTACATACTTCTGTTTATAATATTAATCATCATGATTTGTTATCATCTATTAAATTGTCTATCTCACATACTGGAACTTGGGAGCTTTTACATGGACATAGAAAATGTTGTATTTACTTCAGAGTCTAGGACAGATGTGTCAAAAAATATAAGTTACATGACAGGGTATAACAAATAAACAAAACTTTATTTCATCTTTATATTTAACTCCCTAGAAAAGTAACAAATTATCTTTTCCTAGGGCAATGAGTCTGGAATTTCATGGGGCTTTCTAGTTCCTGATATACTTTTTAAACATGCAGACTCCTGAGCCTTTTTTTTTTTTTTAAGTCATCAGGCCAATTTATTGAGACCAGACCTATACTACAAACAGGTCTTAATTTGTTGTTGTTGTCGTTTACCATAAATGTATTCATTTTAATTGGAGGTTATTACTTTACAATATTGTATTGCTTGTGCCATACCTCACATGAATCTGCCACAAGTATACATGTGTTCTCCATCCTGAAGCCCCCTCCTTCTTCCCTCCCCATACCATCCCTCTGAGCCATTCCAGTGCACCAGCTCCAAGCATCCAGTATCATGCATCGAACCTGGGCTGGTGATTCGTTTCATATATGATATTATACGTGTTTCAATGCCATTCTCCCAAATCATCTCACCCTCTCCCTCTCCCACAAAGTCCAAAAGACTATTGTATACATCTGTGTCTCTTTTGCTGTCTCGCATACAGGGTTATCATTACCATCTTTCTAAATTCCATATATATGCCTTAGTATACTGTATTGGTGTTTTTCTTTCTGGCTTACTTCACTCTGTATAATAGGCTCCAGTTTCATCAAACTCATTAGAACGGATTCAAATGTACTCTTTTAAGTGGCTAAATAATACTGCATTGTATATATGTACCACAGCTTTCTTATCCATTCATCTGCTGATGGACATCTAGGTTGCTTCCATGTCCTGGCTATTNAAGAAGTGTCAGGTAACTTCTGGGAAATTTTTAATTATGTTGCCAATCAACAAATAGCAGCACAAAATAACATTGTGTCATAAAACAACAAAGAGGGGGTAAAAAAAAGCAATTTCAAGTGACTGTTCAAACAAAAACAAATGGTTCAAGAACAGAATGAATGGCCTCACAGGTGCATGAAAACCGCCCTGGAGTTTGAAGTCTTGCTTGGACCAGAGAAGGCCTGGTGTGTGCACTGTCGTAACTTAACTGGGTCTCTAACAAGAGTTAATTTTAACTTGCTGGCAAATGCAAATACATTAAAAAAAAAAAAAGGCAAGCCAATTAAGACACAAGTGTTTAAAGACACAAGGAGTAATTACAAATGTATTATTCATACCTAATTTACAAGATGAACTTCTTTCCGTAAAATATTAAACTGTTTACATGCAGACTGGGAAGACAATTTTCAAACTGTTCATGTCCCGCTACAAAGCAATGACTATTAGCAACGCCAACAGCTTCTGGCTGACTTACAGTGTGGACGAGGCAGTAATCAGAAAATGTTTGACCTCGAGATATCTACTTGACCCCACAGAAATGCAGACTCGCCTGCTATAAAATCCTAAACAATGGGGCAGACAAGGTCACGGGGTCAGAGCGAGTATTAACAGGTCACCGTGCGGCCCACTTGGGAGCAATTACTTCCAGTCATGGCTAAGTGGACACTTGATTGAATACCACTAAGACAGCTCACATCCCACGGATAACAATCCTCACAGCGATTAAGAATTAAAGCCCCCATGATTCAGCCTTTATTACTCAAATGAACCTAACTCTTCCATAAAAAACTCTTGGTATATGCCTGATGCAAGGTCTAAATTGAAATGCCACCTCATTAAACAATAATATCTAATTTTATCTAAATGAATTTTCATGAAAGTACGCCACACAGCTCAGGAATTTTTAAAATGAATTATCACAAGTGATACATAATTTCGCCAAAACTGGGGCGGAAAAAAATAGCTTTAGGAATAAGACGAAACATCAGTGTTCAATGAAACACCTTATCCTGCCATGGCTAGAAACAGCAATGGAAAGTATCGACCAGTATGAAATAGGGGTGACCTATTTAAGAAAAATCCTAACTTTTGTTAATGTCAGGGGGAAAAAAATCCTTCCAGTGACAGAGAAAATTTTGAAAACGTTAAAGATTTCAGGTCCTTATTCTGTGGTCCTAGGAAATCATATTACTATAAAACTTCCACATGATCCTCACATACCATCACTTTTGAAAGTCCTGAAACATAGGCGGGACAAAGTCTCACTTCACAAAATGATGGGGACATGAGGGTGTCACCATCATCCTCCTTCCATCTCCAACCACTTCATCTTGCTGCTGTTGCTAAGTCACTTCAGTCGTGTCCAACTCTTTGAAACCCCAAGGACTGCAGCCTACCAGGCTCCTCCATCCATGGGATTTTCCAGGCAAGAGTACTGGAGTAGGATGCCATTGAGGCCCTTCTATTTCTATCAGCACCTTCTACTTGTGGCAAGTGATGATTTTCTCACTGCAATAATAAATGCAGCTTCTTTTCAATGTAAAATGATTTACTTTAAAAAAGAATATGGGATCTTATACCTATATATACGTACACACACATACATACACACACACAATGAAATATTATTTAGTCATAAAAAAGAATGAAATAACACCATTTACAGCAACATGAATGGACCCAGAGATGATCATATTAAGTCAGACAAAGACAAACATATGACATCAATTATACACGGAATCTCACAAAAAAAATGATATAAAGGAACTCACTTACAAAACAGAAATACAGAAGCAAAAAACAAACTTATCATTACAAAGGGGATGAGAGGGGAAGAGATAAATGAGAAGTCTGGGATTAATAAATACACACTACTGATAAACAGATAAAGACCTACTGTAGAGCACAGGGAACTATATTCAGTATCTTGGAATAACCTATAATTGGCAAGAATCTGAAAAGGAATATAAATATATAAATGGCAACCCACTCCATTATTCTTGCCTGGGAAATCCTATGGACAGAGGAGCCTAGTGGGCTACAGTCCATGGGGTCACAAGAGTTGGATATGACTTAGTGACCAAACAACAACATATATGTGTGACACACACATATGTATAAATAAATCACACTGCTGTACATGCAAAACTAATGCAACACTGTAAATTAACTATACCTCAATATTACAAAAAAAGAAGTCAGGTACTAAAAGAGACTATTACTGTAAACAATGAGAGAACTAATAGCATTTGATGTCAGTCAACACAAGTACTGAACCTAGGGTGATAATGACACATGATGAGTTAAACTACAGGACCAGTCTTTTCCTTTTGGGTCACTAACAGGACCCATAAAAACGCACACAAAGTAAGAATCCAGAGTTTAGGCCCAAATCCATCCCTTCGCTGACAAAGTAGACATTCTCTGCCAAGGAAACCTTGAAAATTAGGTCAAGAGATACAAATGACCCTTGCTAAAATGTGCAGTTATTAACAGTCTAAATACAAATGACATGCCATACAGAGGCCTATAATGTCAGGGGGAAAAAAATCCTTCCAGTGACAGAGAAAATTTTAAAAACGTTAAAGATTTCAGGTCCTTATTCTGTGGTCCTAGGAAAAAAATTGAGGGTAAATTAATACAGTAAGAGAATTCCATCCAAAGCAGAAACAGGGCTCTAAGATGCAAATGAATCATTTTTGAGTCTTACATTTCAATCAATATTTATTTTAAAACCCTGAATATGACACCATGGTAGTATCCTGCCTCATCCACCATGTCTCAGCCACCCCACTCATGCATCTGTGGAGATCACAAAAGTTCCCTCTGGAGGGAGGTAGTCCTACAAGGCCTGAAGAGCAGATCAATATGGTCAATTTTTTTAAAGGCACCTTTCTCCAGGCTGATGTCGACAGGGGCCAGGGCTTGACAAGAGCAAAGGCAGGCTTTCAGCCCTTGGGCACATTTACACAGTGAACAATCCCAGTTTCATACCAGGGCAGCCACTGGAACAGAACAGGCAATTTCTGATACTAGACAACTTTACACCAGCAAAGATTTATTAAATTAACAATGGCTAATGATTCTCTCCAGGATCACCAGGAAGACCAGTTGGTTGAAAATTAAGACAGTCTTTGCCTTCTAGAAGCTCACTCTCACCCAGCAGATCAGAAAGAATCCTGCTCTGATGATTTGCTCCCAAGCTGAGGGACCCTCATCATTATATCCTTAATCAGTGTAGATCCTTAATGTCTACATCCAAGCTGGAGATTCAACGAGATTAGCTCACTCTAACGCACAGATTATGCTCAAAGCCATCAACGAAGCACAAGAGCTCAAGCTCTATACAGGCCTGGCTTCAAGTCCAACCCCATCAATTGCCATACCTGAATAACAGGAAAGTGGTGGAGAGTAACCACTTTCCAGGTCACTCTGCTCCTTTTCTTTGAGGTTACGGAGGAAAAGGCCTTACTATAGTACAATTAAGTCTGCTTTTTGTTTCTTTCTTTCTTTCAATGAGAGGACAATCCATGCAACAGGTGGAAAACACGACAGGGGGGAAAATACACTGTTGCATATGTGAGGTCCATCCTTTGACAAAGAATCCATCATAGCATGCCAGGGGAAGCTTGCTGTTTAAAACTCAAAAATTATCCTGACTTTTAAACAAGCTCATCCTGCACTGCCTACACTTTGATTTCAAATAAACTCCTTTCCTTTTAAATTATAGCTTGCCATCCTCACTGGCTCAATGTCCCAGCTCTTCTTAATTTGCCGATGGCACTTCTGCCAAAATGATACAAAGTATGGGTCATTCAAAGAGAAAGACCATGGTGTTTTCAGGACATTGAGATGCCAGGGAAAAAAGCAAAAGGACTTTGTGTATAGCTTTTTAAAAAAATTTATCACACACCTAAAAATGCAGATCCCCAACAATGTAGGCACTGTTGTGGTTTCTTTTTTGTTCTCTTTATAAAAACATGTTTGTGCTTACACCTCCCGGCACTTGTTCAGTGTTAAATAAAAACAACTCTAGTAAATTGCTGACAAACAGGTAATACAAGTAGAAAGAATTCCCTAACTTTCAAAGTCTCTGCTCAAGGGAAAAGCAAAAGCTGAAGTAAAAGATGTCCCCAAAGTCATCTGGTAAACATGCTTTCCCGAAGAGAACGTGAAACGCATAGCAAAACAGACACTTAACTAATTTTAAACGCCTAATTATATACTGCCTAAACAGAATTATCAAGAGACTTGATTGACTTCTACAGAGCTGTGATTGCCATCAAGCAAACTCAGAGAAATCATAAATAATGTTTGACCTTCTAATGTCCTCAAAAATTATTCACAATATCAAAGTATGCGGACCGCTGGCATTCCATTCCAATATTGTCAGGGAACACAGAGGTCACAGATTAATCTGAAGTTAGTGACTCAGATTCATTTACCCTGATTTATGGAAAGGGTACAATTTGAAGAAACACTCAAATTGGACAAACAAAATTATATGGGGGTTGACTACCTGATTAAGATAAAAAGAGGAAGAGGATAAGCAGACATACAAAAGCATGTGTGCTATCTATGATCGCTTATCCCAAAGAAAAAGGAATGGATAATTTTATAGCATTTAAAAAGAAAACTGATCTGAAGGTGGGAGGCTGAGGTGCAAAAGACAGATGAGACATTTCTCTCTATAAGCTGTTTTCTAAGAAAGTCTTCAGTCCTAACTATCTCCAACAAATGGTGATGATGAAATGAGTAACCAAGTAGGGTTGAGCTAAGAAACATTCCTGGTTTTAAAAGAGAATACCATATAAGGCAAGATTTTGTCCCAGGTGTAATTATAAGACATAATTTAGATTTGAATGCAGGAGTTTTTTTTCTGTGACTGATATGAAGGAAACCAAAAACCAAACCTCCCAATATCAGACTCCATAAGTTGGAAATGAGTCCTCCTCCCTCTTAGCCTTAATGATCTGAGCTGTAGGCTGAAGTGACTTTCAGCTTTTAGTTTAATAATCAAATTACAGTTTTCACCTTTAATTTACAAGAGCCTGTTATTATGCACCAATACTTCACGCTAGTACATACTACTGAAACAATATTATCTTCACATTTAGATTGAAAGTACATCTAAAACTGAAAGAAAGAACACATGTGGGTATTATCTTGCCCAAGCCTCTTCTGTCGTTTGAAAAACTTCACTATTACATACTGTACACACTATGAGAAGCCCTTTATAAACATTACCTCACTCAACTATCATGACAACCAAACAAAGCAGGTGTGTCAGTTATTCCAGTTCACAATAGGAAAGCTAAGATGAAGCAATTCAGCTAAAAGGTGCCGTAGTACGTTAGCAGGACTGGCATTTGAACCCAGGGCCAAGTGACTCCAGGATGTGTGTAAGGTGGACCAAAACACTCAAGAAAGGCCCGCCATGCAGGAAAGGAGGAAGACAAAGAGCAGAGCTAATACCTTAGCCTACTTGTGTAATTGTCCCCAAATTGGACCCAGCCCCCCAGCAAACACATAAAAACAGATTGTAACTTTTTGATCAAGATTTTCCTACAGTGCAATTTACACAGTCCCACTGAAACTTGTCCTTCACTTGCTTATGTCTAACTCTTGAGTTCAGGCATGAGTAAAAACCCTTCTTCTTTGGCACTACTACTTCCACCTCTGTGGAGGGACACACATATATAAACAGAGTTTCTTCCCAGCCCAGGGCTCAATGCAATGGTCAGGCAAAGCAGGAGACAGCAGTTCAAACTGAGGCTTAGGATTCATTTCTTGTACTCTGACGAGGTGGGATTTACAAAGAGATCACTTACCAAGGTCACCTGGGAAGGGCCTGCTGCTCCTCCACTGGCCCAGGCAGCGGCCTCGCCAGCCACTCACCTACAGCTGTGGACCGTTAGTGTGCCAAGGGGAAGACGCCGGAACCCTCAACAGGAAAAGCACTTAGGGCAACATGCTTCCAGTCCACCCCAGTGTGAGCAGGGGTGCTCTGCTTGAGGAACAACGTGGCCAGAAAGAGTGGGGAGACAATCAAAAGGAGAAAGAGGAGAAAGACAAATAGGAGAGAGGGAGGGAGAGAAGGAGGGGCAGAGGGAAAGAAATCTAAAGAGGAACGAACAAAGGAAAAGAAGAAAGACAGAAAAGCGAAAAAGGAAGGAAGGAAAAAAGAGGGAGAAGTCACTGTCTTGTTAGGAAAAAAAAGGGGAATAAATTACACACAATGTTCTCGGGACAATCCGTTTTCTTTTGCTGTCTTAACTGCAGGGGTTATCTCCAGCACAGTCATTTAGCAGAAAAATGATTTACCGGTTCCGAAGAGGTAAAGGTAATAATCCCAAGCCATAAGTATCAGGATGGGTCAGCAAGTTGGACCCCACGTGGAAAGGGCTTCACTGGTAATGGATGTGTGTGGAGGAGGACAGATGCCTCCTCCACACACAATATTTTCTATGACTATCTGATTATGCAGGTTAATGGAGGACACGTGAAATTTACAGCCCGCCTCCATGCTTTGTATACTTGGGCATTTCAGAACACTATACCCAGAGATGGTCATTTATGTGAGTTCCACGCGCTCAAATCTACCTTGTCTTCCTATTTCTTTACTTTTATGAAGTCGCAAGTCCTGCAGGATTCCATAGACTTTATAGGCAGAGTTTCTCTTTTTCCCTCTCCTGTAAAATTTCCTCCCCAACTCCTCACCCGCACAGTAGAGAAACTACTGATGCAGACACACAAACAACAAATGGATGGCTCTAGAGCCAGATCCACTCACTGGATGCCTATCATCCCACATTCTTCTTTACACCAGCCAGTGTTGTGGCAAGACAGGTCCTAACCGAATGATTTTTTTAAAGGGCCTGAGTTTTTAGGGGAGGAAATCTAAAAGGCCATCTGCAGGAACTGCCTGGCAGTCCAGTGGTTAGGANAGGAGAAAGACAAATAGGAGAGAGGGAGGGAGGGAAGGAGGGGCAGAGGGAAAGAAATCTAAAGAGGAATGAACAAAGGAAAAGGAGAAAGAAAAGCGAAAAAGGAAGGAAGGAAAAAAGAGGGAGAAGTCACTGTCTTGTTAGGAAAAAAAAGGGGAATAAATTACACACAATGTTCTCGGGACAATCCATTTTCTTTTGCTGTCTTAACTGCAGGGGTTATCTCCAGCACAGTCATTTAGCAGAAAAATGATTTACCGGTTCTGAAGAGGTAAAGGTAATAATCCCAAGCCATAAGTATCAGGATGGGTCAGCAAGTTGGACCCCACGTGGAAAGGGCTTCACTGGTAATGGATGTGTGTGGAGGAGGACAGATGCCTCCTCCACACACAATATTTTCTATGACTATCTGATTATGCAGGTTAATGGAGGACACGTGAAATTTACAGCCCGCCTCCATGCTTTGTATACTTGGGCATTTCAGAACACTATACCCAGAGATGGTCATTTATGTGAGTTCCACGCGCTCAAATCTACCTTGTCTTCCTATTTCTTTACTTTTATGAAGTCGCAAGTCCTGCAGGATTCCATAGACTTTATAGGCAGAGTTTCTCTTTTTCCCTCTCCTGTAAAATTTCCTCCCCAACTCCTCACCCGCACAGTAGAGAAACTACTGATGCAGACACACAAACAACAAATGGATGGCTCTAGAGCCAGATCCACTCACTGGATGCCTATCATCCCACATTCTTCTTTACACCAGCCAGTGTTGTGGCAAGACAGGTCCTAACCGAATGATTTTTTTAAAGGGCCTGAGTTTTTAGGGGAGGAAATCTAAAAGGCCATCTGCAGGAATTGCCTGGCAGTCCAGTGGTTAGGACTCCATACTCCACTGCAGGAGACACAAATGCCATCTTTGATCCAGGAACTAAGATCCTGACTGCCACACAGTGCGGTCAAAAAAAAAACACATCTACAAAAATAACTTCTTATTAAAACTTTCATTGGTGCCAAAATCTCCTCCCAATTCATATCCCACTGTGCTGGGAGGAGGGGGAGAAAAGGTGCGGCACCTTTTTTTAAAACTGACTTTGGCAGGAAAAGTAAGGGGAAGCTACTTCTCCCAGCTCCCCACCTGCCCCGCCCTTCGCTTCCACCCAGAAAGAGAACAGAAAGTGCCTTAAGCAACAACTAAGTTTACACTGGCCACTCCACCCACGTTCCTAGCAATAACTTTGCGATGTTTTCTAAGCATAAATTTTGGGGGGAGAGAGTGAGATGTTCTGAAATGTACATTCTTCACCCTTGAAGGAAACAAAAATGAGTCATATCTAAACAATTTCAATCAAAGCACAGGACCCTGGCGATACATTCTACTTGTCTTAACAACCAGAGGAGTTTAGAATCTACCAGAAGTTAAGGTTACCATACCAGTTTTCAAAAACACTTTAACAGCAGCCAGTGAGAACTCAACTGCTACAAACAAACTTTTGGTTTTCATAATATGAAATAAAGATACAACATTGTGTCCGTATTTCACAATTGTTAATTGGGCAAGATGTATTCCAAAGGTATGTACACTCTACAAGCACTTTTAAATCCATTCCCTTACCCAACTCTTTAATTCTATAGAATAATTTTTTATATTAATACCATGGGCTGAGAAGGTATGTAAAATACCTTTCAAGTAAATGTAAAGGTCTTTTTTTTTTTTTTTTAATGAATGGAAGTCTTCAGTTAATATTCACCTGCCAATACAGGAGACATCCCTTGGAGTAGGAAGTGGCAACCCACTCCAGTATTCTTGTCTGGGAAACCCCATGGACAGAGGAGCCTGGCAAAGAGTCAGACACAATTGAGACCACATGCACAAACACACATAGAGAGTCTGTTAATATGAAGGTGTCCTCCAAAGACTCAAGACATACGAGAAATAAAAACAGAAAGCCTAAATTTATTTAAAACTCACCTTGCTCAAAACAGTAGTTACAACCCATAATGAACAGGAAAAAAAAAACAAACCCTAACTCAGCGCCATGTGAAGGCCTAAGATGTTCTAAAATAAGAACACGTGTATCTAGAGGATTACAACACTTTATTCTAAAGGTAGCTGAAATAGCCCAATAGCTTTGTCTTGAAGGCAGCAATCCTCAAAATTTGGTGTGGATAAGATTCATCTGGTGAGCCTAAATTAAAATGCAAACTCTAGGTATCATTTCAAGAGAAATGGGATAGGATAGGATAGGGGAGCTCCACTGGAACAATGGTATATAAGTGATTCTGAGACTGTGGAATATACTGTGTTCGAGGTCCTACCAGAGTCAGCGATTCAGACTCCAGCTGTCACTCTTCTGGTTGTGGTTTTATCTGTCTCATTCTCATCACTCATTCCACATCATTTTGCCTTTTTTTTTTTTGGCAAACCTAAATTAAAAGTGTGACTATTTCCTGAATGAAGCTGACACAAATGAGCCAGAACTGATGGGTTAGGGACACACACATAGCCCACACACAGGACCAATCAGGTGCATTAAATTCTTCCCCCAGGACTAAGATACAGTGAAATCATGTTGCGTTCAGGCTTAACTAATACATAGACAACCATCAGTGCTTAGAGGAGGAACAGGGGGAAGAGGAAGCACTTTTATTAATAGTGCAAATTATGAACAAATGCTTTGAAGCAACAGGAGCTCAAAAGCCGATGTTCCCTTAGGAGGCCTCTGTTCTCACATGCCCACAGACTCCAAGCATCTCTCCTTATTCACCAGGGATTTCCAGGACTTTCAAAGGAAATTTTAACCATAAGCAATTTTCACCCGACATGTTGACTTCAGAACCTTACCTCCAGGTAAAGTGCAATTTCACTACGTAAGAACACAGCAGGCTCACTGAGAAATCAGGGCCAGCAGGCTGTGGCCTGAGAAGCAGAGAGGGAGTCTTCAGGGAGAACAAGGCAAAGCAGATACACAGCAAGAAACAGAGATGAGAAAAACAGAAGACATGCCCGGAGTTCCTGATAATTCTACTTCTAGGTTTGGCTTCCTTCAGAGAGATGGCTACCTCCTAACTCCAGGATCTTTCCAATAACCACTGTATCTCCCACCTCCTCCTGGTGTGTCTGCTAGCTATCTCCCACACCAAGACTCCTAGCAAGAACATGAAGCAGACACACATAAATAAGACAGAATCCGCATCCTCCGAGCCTTGGAAACCAAGGGTGACCCTTGGGGGCAGACAAAATGGGCCATCTGCAGACTAAGTGTCAGGCAATCTGCACGGAGAGTGAGAAAAGACACAGCCGAGATTCAGCGAGACACAAGAGGAGTGGCACACCCAGAGAAAGATGCCTTCTTTTCAGAGGACTCCAGTTCCCCTACTCTCCCCAAGGATCCCACAACACAACTCAAAGTTACTCCAACAAATTTCCCTCTGTTCCTTAAAACCAAATGAGCCTTCCAAGTATTATTTTTAAAATATTTTAGACCAAAGAAGGAAAGTTTTTGGCCTCTGAATAATTCAGATGCAGCCGAGGAATTGCAAAAGAATGTAATTCACCCATCTTTATCATCCCTTACCCAAGTGCTGATCTGTGTGTCCAGTCACCCTGGTCAGCTACTGGCAGAGACTTCTCTGGAGACGCTGATTTTTCGTACTTAACAAAGTCCAAGCTACTTGGAATGGAAATAGTGCTGAAGTCAGAAGGAACTCTTTTCTCAACCATATAATGAGTCATAAACAGTTTACATTAATCACTTAAGCACTTCTAAATTATTTCTTTTCTTTCTATTTTTATCAATTAATTTTAAAAATTGGGGGTGGGGAGAGATTGCTCTCTTAGAAGAGCATAGAAAACAATGCTTCCAGAGGCAGTCTGTGTGTAAAGAATGGGTGTCTGAGAAATGAAGCAAATCCTAGCAGAGGTGCAAGATTTCTGCCCCTGTGGAACAGGTCCTATGGTCCCATGTAACAAGTTCTTGATGCGTCATCATGTGAAGGGTGATGACGGAGCCTCCATGGGAAGGACAAAGGATGAAACAGGAGCAGAGGCCCCGCACATACTGTCCCACTTTCCCTAAGAGCAGCACGTGCGAACAGGAAGTATACCGGTCGTGCAGATATAAAGGTGACTTACCTCCCCACGGCCTCTGCCTCTTGCCCACCTGCGCCATGAAGGGAAGGTCTGGCTCGGATCCAAGGGTGGAAGAGAGAGAGCACGCAAGGCTAGCACAGCACGGAGACTGAGCCAGAGAGAGACCTCTCAATGAAAAGGACCCTCAGCGTTTCAGCTTCCCTGAAGGTCCTAACCAAGTTCTGGGCACTAAATTAAACAAAGAGGCTCTAAAAAAAAGTCACTGCAGAGGGTTTCAATAGTACTCAGCCAACCGGCCTGCCAAAAGACAGATGATAAGGGGAGAGCACCGCAGCCAGGAAGGCAGACTCGGTTCCAGCTGGATTCAGGGTCAAAAGGTGGCTGAGGCATGGTCTTCCCAGAAGAAGTGAGTCACGAGGAAAGTCTGAAAGGGAGGCAAGGTGGCGGATTTATTTTTCCCAAGGCCCAGTGTGGGTGTTGGCTTCACAATATGGAAAAGAGCATTAGAAGAGAAGAAAGGAAATGGCCATGCCAGAGTAAGAGGAGGATTCAAGATACTGGAGGGCAGCAGGCAGCCATAGAGGCAGCGAAGCAGCAGGAGGGGGTCAGCACTGTCCGGAGGCACTAGACTGCGTGACTAACTTGAGGGGGGGGGGGGGCAGGCAGGAGGATGGGGCACAGCGGTTACAGAGGACAGGCTGTGGGACGAAACGGGGTTTTGGCCCAGCCTTGTGAGACTGGCTTCAGCCTCTGAAACTCTCGATTGCTTCATCTGTGAAATAGGGTAAAGAATCATCCCTCCCTCATGAGGCTACTGAAACTTCATTTAAAGCTCATTTTTACCCCAGGGGTCAGCAAAGTACCAGCCCAATGGTCAAATTCCTCTGACCATGTGCTGTTCGCAGCCTGCAAGCTAGGAATGACTTCTACATTGCTATGTGTTTGGGGAAAATGAAGATAACATTTAGTTATATTGAAACTGACATTTCAGTGTCTAAATAAAGTTTTATCAGGACACAGTCACATACTCGTGCAGTCTCATATTGTCTACAGCCACTCTCACACCACAAGGGCAGGAGTGAGAGCCTGGAGAGACTGTACTTGGCAAAGTCTAGAGCATTTCCTATCTGGCCCTCTACAGCAACATCTGAAGACGCTTGCATCAGCTGACAGGAAACATTCAGTAACTGTTAGCTCTGCCTCACATTATGAATAAGGAAATCCAGACAGATACTGAAATCTTTTTATTGAGACATAATTCACATACCATAGAATTCACCCTTTTAAATGTTAACAACCGAATGGCTTTTACCATATTCAGAGCTGTGAAATTATTCTTACCACTCCAAAGAGAAAACCTGTAGCCACCATTCAATGTAGCTGTCATTCCCTATTTTCCCTTCTCCAAAGCACCCAGGAACCACTAATCTGCTCTCAGTCTCTATGGATTTGCCAATTCTGGACACTTCATATAAATAGAATTATTTAATATGTGACTTTTTGTGTCTGGCTTCTGTTAGCACAACTGCTTCAGGGTTCCCACAGACTATTCCTGTATCAGCACATCAGTCATTATTTGGCTCAATATTGTTCTATATTATTCTATGGTACATCTTCAGACTGGCACATTTTGTTTTTCTCATCAGTTCATAGACATTTGGGTTGTTTCANGGCTTCTGTTAGCACAACTGCTTCAGGGTTCCCACAGACTATTCCTGTATCAGCACATCAGTCATTATTTGGCTCAATATTGTTCTATATTATTCTATGGTACATCTTCAGACTGGCACATTTTGTTTTTCTCATCAGTTCATAGACATTTGGGTTGTTTCACTTTTTTGGCTATTATGAGTAATTCTCCTATTAACACTTGTATACATATTTCTGTATAGGCACAATTTCATTTCTCTTGGTTACCCACCAAGGAGTAGAACTGTTGGGTTGGATGGTAACTGTATAATGCTTTAAGAAACTTCCAAACTACTTCCCAAAGTGTCAGAACGATTTTACACTCATACCAGCAGCATACAAGGGTTTCATTTTCTCTACATTTTCAACAAAACTTGCTATTATCCATCTTTTGGATTATAGCCACCGTAGTAGGTGCAAAGTAGTATCTCATCGTGATTTTGATTTTATATGCCTAGTGACTAATGCCCCTTCATGGATCACTGCACTGTCATGGCAAAAGGGCTTGCATAACTCAATGAAGCTATGAGGCATGTTGTGTAATGCCACCCAAGATGGA
>SJYW01049100.1:140186-158761 GCA_006410735.1 Raphicerus campestris | reverse complement strand
TTCCATTTCTTATTAGAATACTTCATAGTGAAAATTTTTATCTCTGTGTCAAGGGCTGGGTTTTTTCATGCAATTGTTACTTATTATCCTAACATCCTGGCACTGGAACTGCACCTGGGTTCTTCTAAACAGTATGTCATTTAGTCTTTGTTGTAACCACAAGGTGAATATATTACTGACTCCATTTTGTAGGTCAAAAACTACAGCTGAGAGAAGAAAAACCTTCTCAAATTCTCATAACAATAACGACAGAACTGAAATTTGCATCTAAGACTTCTGATGCCCAATCCATTTTCCTTTTCATGCACCATGAAATGATGGGTGAAACTGGATCAAGTCCAACAGACATGAATTTATGCATCCACTCAAACACTTATCCACCCATCCATGCCTCCACCCAGCATCTACCCATCAATCTATCCATTCGTTCATCCCTTCATTCCTTTTCTAGACTCCTCTGGGGAATATTCTGAAATGAGGAAATGCACATTAAGTTACTGACTACTGCTCTGTCACACCTTTATGTCACCTTGAGCAAGTCTCATTAACTATCTGAGCCTCAGAGTTTTCACTGGAAAATATAAGAAATGGCCTAGATTAGTGGTTTTAAACTTATTAACCACAGGAAACTTTTTAAAAAGTAAGATCCTTCTTAGAAACTTAAATAAAATTAATGAAATTGCAGTTCTCTATATGTGAAACCTAGAGAATAGATGCCTGGAATCCTGCTAAGTATTTTCCTGAATCCTGACCACACCGTGGTGGCTCAGCAGTAAAATAATCTGCCTGCAGTGCAGGAGATGCAGGAGACACGGGTTCGAACCCTGGGTCGGGGGATCCCCTGGAGGAACAAATGGCAACCTGCTCCAGTATTCTTGTCTGGGAAATCCCATGGGCAGAGGAGCATGCCAGGCTGCAGTCCATGGAGTCTCAAAGAGTCAGACAGGACTTAGTACCTGAGCGCACACACAGCGCCACCTGGGTTCACCCTCAGAGATCTCCAGAGAGTGCAGGTAGACAACACTGGGGCACTCCCGATTTCTAAAACCCAACCCAACTCTCAACAGTGCGTGGATCTGTAACTGATATCCTGATGCTGTGTAAACACAAGAGCAGGGACAGGGCTTCTGGCCATGTTTCCACTAGTGATTAATGGCAGCACAGTAGGTATAATTTCTAGAAGATAAGGAGAAAGAGGATGTTTATAACTCCTCAAGATACCAAGTTTTTCAGTTAATTTGTGAAATCACTGGATTTTTCCAGACCTAAACTTGTGAGAGACTATCCTCTGTGATTCTATTTTCCTTCTCTTCCATTTCTAAATTACATTCTCATCCTCAAATTGTAGTGCTGCATTTTTTTCCCAAAATGTAGCCAATGAATAGGTTATAAAATTGAAGAGTGTAAATGTTTCTAACTCTAGACGGAAAATGATGTATATTTCTTCTACTATAATTCAGGTAAAAAAAAAAAAAAGTAAAGCTCTTTATATTACCCTCTTGTGTTAAACAGCAGATTTTTTTGTGAAAAAAAAAAAGAAAAGAAGATGTGAACGAACTTCCCTAGTGGCTCATAAAGAATTTGCCTGCAATGCGGGAGGCCTGGGTCCCATCTTTGGGTTGGGAAGATCTCTTAGAGAAGAGAATAGCAACTCACTCCAATATTCTTGCCCGAAGAATGCTGTGGACAGAGGAGCCTGGTGGGCTATGGTCCTGAGGGTCACAAAGAGTTGGACATAACTGAAGCAACTTAGGATGGACAGATAAATGCTGCACATGCTGTCTGTTTATTAAATGACTCAAATTAATTTGGGCTATTATGCATGTAATTTGTGGAGAAGGCACTGGCGACCCACTCCAATACTCTTGCCTGGAAAATCCCATGGATGGAGGAGCCTGGTGGGCTGCAGTCTGTGGGGTCGCTAAGAGTTGGACATGACTGAGCAACTTCACTTTCACTTTTCACTTTCATGCATTGGAGAAGGAAATGTCAACCCAGTCCAGTGTTCTTGCCTGGAGAATCCCAGGGATGGGGGAGCCTCATGGGCTGCCGTCTATGGGGTTGTACAGANGGTCGCTAAGAGTTGGACACGACTGAGCGACTTCACTTTCACTTTTCACTTTCATGCACTAGAGAAGGAAATGGCAACCCAGTCCAGTGTTCTTGCCTGGAGAATCCCAGGGACGGGGAGCCTCATGGGCTGCCGTCTATGGGGTTGTACAGAGTTGGACATGACTGACGCAACTTAGCAGCAGCAGTAGCAGCATATAATTTGAGATATCATAAGACAACTTTCTGGAGGCACCATTAGAAAAGAGCCNCTGAGCAACTTCACTTTCACTTTTCACTTTCATGCATTGGAGAAGGAAATGTCAACCCAGTCCAGTGTTCTTGCCTGGAGAATCCCAGGGATGGGGGAGCCTCATGGGCTGCCGTCTATGGGGTTGTACAGAATTGGACATGACTGACGCAACTTAGCAGCAGCAGTAGCAGCATATAATTTGAGGTATCATAAGACAACTTTCTGGAGGCACCATTAGAAAAGAGCCTTGGATGATGGCTGGGATTTTACAGATGGGAAAGAAACAGTGCTTTCCAAGCAGTAGAATAATTAGCAGGATCCTGAGGCAAGAAACTGAATTGTAGACATGGGATTGGAGAAATTATGCATAGTTGCTGGTTAAAATTTTAGAAAAATAAAAGACCAAAAAGCAAATAAAAAACGAAGTACAGCTGGAGAAGTATATTGGGGCCAGATCACTGAGACCTTTCATTAACTAGTAAGGATTATGATAAGCCATGGGAAGGCAATGTTGAGGATGGTGGTGGTTTAGTTAGCAATAGATTACAGAAAGATTAAGCTGACAACATTATATCAGATGGACTGATAAGGGAGAAATGAAAGATAGGAAGAACACTGGGGAAGCAGCAGTTGCCTGGTAATAACCCACTGAACACCTCTGTAAGGCCGTTGGGTGCAAGTTGACGGGATGTTTGTATTCAGTGCATGGGAAATTCAGGAAAATTCAGTCCCCATCCAAAACAGTAGCTCCTATTAGATGGAGGACTAGATAGAAGCTAGAATACTCCCAGTCAGGCCCTGCAGAGTTTTCACATGCAAAGAGAGACAGAATATCCTATAAAGTTCAAAGACAGAGTCATTAGGCCAGGAATTACTGACCTCTCTCTGTCTCGACTGTCTGGAAAGTGCACTGGAAGAAGATAGAGAGATGACTCACTAGCCACAATTGGCAGCATTTCCACTTGCTAAAAAGTTATGTTGCTCTTAGACAATCAATCCTTTTTAATATCAGTATTTACTGCCCTACCCTACTTCTAGCCCAACAAATTTTAATCTCTCTGTGACCCTCGTGGCACCTCTTTCCTATCCTTCACAAATGCTGTGATCTTGGAGGAAATAATCTTTCAGATCCTTGGGCATATATTACTCTACCACTGGATCATGATGTTTTTGCAAGCAAAAATACTATTTCCTCATCTTAGCACTCTTAACATCTAGTACAGGACCTAATATTTGATAGAATTAAAGGGATTGTGCTTGATTGCTTACATAAAGTAATAACAATAGCAATAGCCATCTTTTAAAAAAACCTGTTTCAAGTTTTAACTGCGAGATTCAATTATGTTTTTTATAGAAGAATCATGCTTTCATTGCATTTATGAATGTGCACCATTTCTGCCAATAGCATTTGATAGCATCAGTATTCTATCTCTTCAGACTGAGTAAATAAAGTCAAATTACCTCTCACTTAGGGGCTGCTAACATGTAGGCGTCCCTTTCTCACAAATGGAGAACTTAATTATGTACAGGCTCAGGAAAGATAAGTCACTGGAAGATTCTTTTTCTAATATGGTGTACCCCAGAATATGATCCAGTGGCAAGGGTAGCATAATGGCAGGGTGCAGGTACCAGTGGGCATGTGTTATGTCCTGATGTAAGTGGCATGATTCTTGTCTAATTCTGTTAGCTGCTACTAAGGATGAATTGCTTTTTTCTTGATGCCATGGAAGTTTCTCAGGTTGAAACTGATGAGTAAACCATCACAGAGAGAGATTTTATAGTTGACTCAAATCATTTTACATATAAAGCATTTTCCTAAGTTGTGGTTTCAGTTATGATGCTCTGTCTCGATTGTTTCCGCTTCAAAGTGTGCTGTCCCTATTCTGGCTCTGAAGACCACGTCATGGGGAAAACTGAAATCCAGAGTCACAAAGCACAACATTCGCTCTTCCTTTGTCCCTGGTTTACCTTTGGATTCTATACTCCATTTTCAGGCTGACAGCTATTTTAACGATCTGGGTTGGGCAATGACATTTGAGGAGGTGTTACTTCATCTGGCACTGCAGTACATAGATTAAATTATCCAAATAANTTTGTTGTCTCACAGTTTTGTTGAAATCTATTTTATACCTCTACCAGATTTCTATGAAATTTGTTTACTACCTCTATTATGTTACATTGATTGATTTTCACACACTAAATAATGTTGCTTTCCACACAGACCCTACTTGGTCATGAAATATTATGCTTTTTATATATTGTTGGATTTGATTTGCTACTGTTTGATTAAGGATTCTTTGCCTATGTTTATGAGAGTAATTGGTTTATATTTAGATCAGGATATGCTGCCCTCATAAAATTGAGAAGTATTCCCTTCTGAAAGTTTGTGTAAAATTGGTATCTCCCCCCTCTTAAATATTTGATTATAGCTGCCTGACTTTGGAATTATTTGAATAAGGCTCAAGATTACAAATTCAACTTGTTTAAATAAATATAGGGTATTCAGATTAAGTATTATAATTCTTGTCTTTTTTGGGGAGGGTGTAATTTGCATTCTTTAGGGTTTCCCTGCTGGCTCAGTGGTAAAAATAGGTTTGATCCCTGAGTAAAGCAGATCCCCTGGAAAAAGAAATGGCAACCTACTCCAGTGTTCCTGCCTGGGAAATCCCATGGACAGAGGAGCCTGGAAAAACTGCAGCCTAAGGGGTTCACAGAAGACTTGGATACAACTTAGTGACTAAACAGCAACAATTTGCACTCTTGAGAAAATTTTGTTTCATCTAATTATATTTACAGTATATGTGGTATAACATTATTTAAAAATAGATTACTTAATTCCTAAACATTTGGGGACTTCCTAGATATCTTTTTGTTATTGCTTTCTAATTAAATTATGTTGTGTTTAAAAAAAACATTTTTGGTATGATTTTAACCTTTTTAGAAGTTATTGAGACTTGTTTTACAGGTAACATACTGTTTATCTTGGGTAATATTCTCTGTGCATATGAAAATAATGTAATTTCTGCAGTTATTGGGTATATGTTCTATAACATCAAGGAAGTTATATTGATTGATAGTGTTCAAACATTCTCTATTCTTACTTCTTAATGTCTACTTGATCTATTCCCTATTGGGAGGAGTATGTTGGAATCTCTGTCTATGATTCTGTCTGTTCTGTTTTAGTTCTATGAAACAATATATTTCAATGCTATATTATTTAAGCATTTTGATGCTTCAAGTATTTTGATGCTCTATTAAAAACATACACATTTGGGATCATTAAGAGTTCTTGACAAAGTATCCACTTTATTATTATGAAATGTTCTTCTTTACCTATGTCAATACTCCTTTTTCTGAAGTCTACTTTATCTGGTTTGAATATAGTTATTTCGGGTTTCTTACGATTAGTGTGAACTTGATGTATCTTTTTCCACTTATTTGCTTTTAACCTATCTGTGTCTTTATATTTAAAGTGGGTTTCTTGGAAATATACTGTAGTTTGATATTTGCTTTTTTGTCCAGACTGGCAATTTTCTCCTTTAACAGCAATCATTAATCCATTTATATTTAATATGATTACTATGTTTGAGTGTAAGTCTACTGTTTTGCTATTGCTTTTCTATTTTTTCTATGTGTGTTGTTTTTATTCTTTTTCTGTCTTCATTTACAATTGAGTCTTTTTCAGTGTGATATTTTATCACTTCTCTTAGATTATTACTATTCTACTTTGTTTTATTTTCTACAGTGTTTGCTCTGTGGTTCACATTGTGCACCTTTAATTGATCACAATGTGTATTCAAGCAATGTTATACCATATATATTACAGATATAATTAATCTAAAGTAGTATGTGACAGGTGAAAGTGAAAGTCGCTCAGTCGCATCTGATTCTTTGCTACCCCATGGACTGTAGCCCACCAGGCTCCTCTGTCCATGGAATTCTCCAGGCAAGAATACTGGAGTGGGTAACCATTCCCTATTCCAGGGAGCAAACCCAGGTCTCCCACATTGCAGGCGGGTTCTTTGCTACATGAGCCACCAGGGAATTTTTCTCAAATATAGTAAGAATTTTACAACTATATACTTTTATTTTCCCTTCCTTTTTTTTTTTTTACTGTCATTCTTTTACTTCTCTCTCTCTATATGTATATATATGTATTATAAACACAAATCAATAAGACTTTCAAAATTATATTATTGTTCCTTTTTCTGGGATAAACTGTTATTTTTAATACCATGCTGCATTTTTACTAATTTATCTTTGCATCCATATTGGTAAATTAAATTAAATACAATGTTGTCCCTTCATACTCTTTTACCAGTCTTGGCACGAGGCTATATTAGGCTTGTAAAGTGACTGGGCAAGTGTCCCTCGTGTTCTCTTCCCAGGTCTCAGACCATCCGTCTGGGCTGCTGCAGCAATCTGAGAGCTGGTCTCTACCCATTCCCTCATCTGACATATACTCCTGCTCCCAACACTATTTCCCACAGTGCAGTGATGCTTCTAAAATACACATCCCTTGATAGTAACTAAGTATCTATTTGTTTCCTGGGGTTTCTCTACACAACATTAGCTGCATTGATGTCATGGGGCCAAAAGACCAGTAGTGGGTCACAACAGATTTTCCGTCACCATGTTCCCACTTCATGTGGAGTTTCAGTTGTGTCAATGATGGTATTAATAGCTGCTGCCCCACCGTCATTTTTCATGCAATTACTTGTGTGCTGTGATCTGGAGCCTGGCTAGATGGGGATATTCGGGGAATGGTCAGGGGTATGGCAGTGCAACTGCAGTGACCTGACACTCTGTATTTTCCCTGAATTTGGGGTCCAGGGCAGCATGTTACAACAGGCATATAGATAGTGTTTAAATAATTGGTACAAAAATCTGTCCAAAAAAGGTTGCCTCTTCATAGAGTTCTAGACAACCCTTGAAGATATACTGAGAACTAGTCCTTCTGGAGATGCAGGCAAGGTGCCATTTCTGAAACTTTTGGAAAAGAAATAGGTCAAATGCCACATTTTTTTTTTCCATTTTAGTTTATGCTTTTCACTGTTCTCCCTTCATCAGTAAATGGTGGGCTTCCTTAACCTTCCTGGTGCCCTTGTGGGAAGCGGGCTAATGCACTAGAAGGTAGTCATTTCAGTTTTATCAAGGAGGACATTGAGGCTCACACAGGTTGTGTAAATGGCCCCCCAACACATGTGATGAAGCAAGGGTGCAAAATAGGCCCCAGGGCCAGACTCGATTCAGAGCTCAGCGCTGTGGTCTCTTCACCAGTGTCCTCACAGAACTGGCGTGAGGAATTAAAGAAGCTGGTGCATAAAGCGTGCACCCAGTAAAGTAGCCGTCACTGGACTGAAGCACTATAATTCATTCTAACAATTCAGTGGAAGGTATTTTTGAGTACTGATGCGCAAGCCACCAGACCTTTTGTCAGGTTCTGTGGGTGAACAAAAGGTGATTGAAAAATGATCCCCAGCATCACTGGCTGGTGTGGATGAGAATCACACAGGATCAGGCACGTGACCCCACAGGGCTGTACCGGCAGAGCAGCAGGAGCTGGGGGCAGGAAGGGGCAGGTGATTCATTTTGCCTGGCAGGGTTTTGCAAGACTTCAGAGAGGAAGTGGCAGTCGAGGTAAACGGATGAAGATTGAAATTTCATCAGATAGATGATGTGGGCAGGGCACTTGGAAGAGAGGGCAGGCGGGTTGCAGTCAGACCTTGGTGAACTGACTTGGGCAAGCTTCTGCTGGAATCACAGGGGGTCTTGGATTAATAGTCAGCCTTGCTGTCATTTCTTTGTTACTGTGTCTTTTCTTTGAAACGAATGCGGCTTTTTGATCTTTTCTCCTTGTTTTTCTCCTTTCTGGGTTACAGTGGCACGTTGCTTTATTTTCCCCTGATAAATTGACTGGTCCAGATAGCATTTCAGTTATCATTTATGAAACAAGGCCAAAATATTTCTTTCACACTCACCACTGACTAAATTGTCCTTTTCTTTCCCTTTTTCCACAATGACCTTCAGCCTATTTGTAACATCTGAAGAACTCCTTTGCGGTGACATTTTGCAGTCATTTATTGTTGAGTCAACCACCTTGGGCTGCTGTCAGGGCTAGACAGCAAAGTTACATGGCTGATTTTGAGCTGGTCTGCATGTGCTGGTAACAACCAGGCCGCGTGGTGCATTTAACACTGTGTTTATTTCACACCTGATCACGGCATATTCAGGAACAGAGAGCACTTTATCTGTCAGTTTCTCCTTTAGGGTTAGCTTAAGCCAGGACTGTCTTAACTTTTGCCTTTTTTTTTTTTTTTTTACAAAAAAATCAGAGAAAAATCTAGTTTCAAGTGGTGAATCACCAAAGTAGGATTTTAGAGGCTCATTCCTAGAGCAAGGAGGATGGAGAAGGTACTTGATTCAATATATGCAAGCAAATATGTTTTGAATCTCATTACAAGAATATTTCTACTTCACAAGAAGTTGGAGATTTGGTTGTGGCCCTCAAGGAATGTAGAATCACAAAGAATTATATTAAAATGTTAGATATTAATATTAGACAATACAGCAAGATGTAATTGAGTGAATTAAAGCAGTATAAACTGTACACAGAAGTGTGAGCTGAGAAAGAGCCAAGTCAGCATCCACTTGATCTAGGTCAGTCATGACTTTGACCTCCAGCAAACATTAAATAATGGCAATAATAAGATTTCATACAACCACACATAGTTTTCCAGCCACGTGCGTGTCTGTATACTTAGGGTCTTAAAACATAACAGATCTTAAAACAAAACAGTAACACACTGACTCTAAGAAGAAAGAATTCATATTCTTGCTTTTCTATTGTTTCAGCATTGAGGGGGAACGGCAGGCCGCTCAGGAGGACAGATATCCGGAAGACAAGGGGTGCTTGCCAAGAGTGGCTGGGATCTGTGCTGGGCAGGGGAGTGGAGGGACGGATATTTTGATTGAATGAAGATTTCCTTTAACTGAATTGCAAGGGAGGCAAAGAGAGGAACAGCCTGGACTTTTATCCCTTTACCATGGAAGTGTCTAGAGTCAATTGAAGACCTTAAAACTAAAATGGAATTTGGAAATTGATGTTGAAAGTCAGCAAGTAAAGTTGACAATTTGTTGTCGTTTAGTCGCTGTCATGTCCAGCTCTTTGTGACCTCATGGACTGTAGCCTGCCAGGCTCCTCTGTCCACAGGATTTCCCAGGCAAGGAGTGGTTGTCATTTCCGTCTCCAAGGGATCTTCCTGACCCAGAAATCCAACCCACATCACCAGCATGGGCAGGCAGATTCTTTACTGCTGAGCCCTAGAGCTGAAAATAGTTGCTAACTACTTCCATCAATAAATAATTAGACCAGATGGGACAACCAGGCAACAAATAATACCAGAAAATTTCCAGAATACAGTGTGGTTTCCCTAATCTGTCAGTCACAAACTGATTGTCCATCCTGAGAATTTTCATACTAGTTTCCAAGGCAGGAAAAGAGTAGAATTCTAACTTATGCTCCCTGCTTAAATCTCTGGGGCAGTTGTTCTCAAACTATATAGTGTGTATCACATTCACCTGGTGGATATATTTAAAACAGAGTTTCTGATTCCCCAGATAGGGTGTGAGATGCGGTATATATAAACAATGGAATACTGCTCAGCCACAAAAAGAGTGAAATAATGCCACTTGCAGCAACATGTGCACACCTAGAGATGATCATAGTAAGTGAAGCTGTCAGAGAAAGGCAAATACCATATGATATCACTTACATATGGGCTCCAAATGCAAATGAACATGTTTACAAAACAGAAACCAGCTCACATAAGGAACAGATCTATGGTTACCAAAGGGGAGAGAGGGTAGGGGAGGGATAAATTAGGAGTTTGGGGTTAGCAGGTACAAACTACTATATATAAAATAGATGAACAACAAGGACCTACTATTGGAACTATATTCAATATCTGGTAATGCCCTGTGGTGTTGGAGAAGACTCTTGAGAGTCCCTTGGACTGCAAGGAGATCCAACCAGTCCATTCTAAAGGAGATCAGTCCTGGGTGTTCTTTGGAAGGAATGATGCTGAAGCTGAAACTCCAGTACTTTGGCCACCTCATGCGAAGAGTTGACTCATTAGAAAAGACTCTGATGCTGGGAGGGATTGGGGGCAGGAGGAAAAGGGGATGACAGAGGATGAGATGGCTGGAGGGCATCACAGACTCGATGGANCCCTCAAGGAATGTAGAATCACAAAGAATTATATTAAAATGTTAGATATTAATATTAGACAATACAGCAAGATGTAATTGAGTGAATTAAAGCAGTATAAACTGTACACAGAAGTGTGAGCTGAAAAAGAGCCAAGTCAGCATCCACTTGATCTAGGTCAGTCATGACTTTGACCTCCAGCAAACATTAAATAATGGCAATAATAAGATTTCATACAACCACACATAGTTTTCCAGCCACGTGCGTGTCTGTATACTTAGGGTCTTAAAACATAACAGATCTTAAAACAAAACAGTAACACACTGACTCTAAGAAGAAAGAATTCATATTCTTGCTTTTCTATTGTTTCAGCATTGAGGGGGAACGGCAGGCCGCTCAGGAGGACAGATATCCGGAAGACAAGGGGTGCTTGCCAAGAGTGGCTGGGATCTGTGCTGGGCAGGGGAGTGGAGGGACGGATATTTTGATTGAATGAAGATTTCCTTTAACTGAATTGCAAGGGAGGCAAAGAGAGGAACAGCCTGGACTTTTATCCCTTTACCATGGAAGTGTCTAGAGTCAATTGAAGACCTTAAAACTAAAATGGAATTTGGAAATTGATGTTGAAAGTCAGCAAGTAAAGTTGACAATTTGTTGTCGTTTAGTCGCTGTCATGTCCAGCTCTTTGTGACCTCATGGACTGTAGCCTGCCAGGCTCCTCTGTCCACAGGATTTCCCAGGCAAGGAGTGGTTGTCATTTCCGTCTCCAAGGGATCTTCCTGACCCAGAAATCCAACCCACATCACCAGCATGGGCAGGCAGATTCTTTACTGCTGAGCCCTAGAGCTGAAAATAGTTGCTAACTACTTCCATCAATAAATAATTAGACCAGATGGGACAACCAGGCAACAAATAATACCAGAAAATTTCCAGAATACAGTGTGGTTTCCCTAATCTGTCAGTCACAAACTGATTGTCCATCCTGAGAATTTTCATACTAGTTTCCAAGGCAGGAAAAGAGTAGAATTCTAACTTATGCTCCCTGCTTAAATCTCTGGGGCAGTTGTTCTCAAACTATATAGTGTGTATCACATTCACCTGGTGGATATATTTAAAACAGAGTTTCTGATTCCCCAGATAGGGTGTGAGATGCGGTATATATAAACAATGGAATACTGCTCAGCCACAAAAAGAGTGAAATAATGCCACTTGCAGCAACATGTGCACACCTAGAGATGATCATAGTAAGTGAAGCTGTCAGAGAAAGGCAAATACCATATGATATCACTTACATATGGGCTCCAAATGCAAATGAACATGTTTACAAAACAGAAACCAGCTCACATAAGGAACAGATCTATGGTTACCAAAGGGGAGAGAGGGTAGGGGAGGGATAAATTAGGAGTTTGGGGTTAGCAGGTACAAACTACTATATATAAAATAGATGAACAACAAGGACCTACTATTGGAACTATATTCAATATCTGGTAATGCCCTGTGGTGTTGGAGAAGACTCTTGAGAGTCCCTTGGACTGCAAGGAGATCCAACCAGTCCATTCTAAAGGAGATCAGTCCTGGGTGTTCTTTGGAAGGAATGATGCTGAAGCTGAAACTCCAGTACTTTGGCCACCTCATGCGAAGAGTTGACTCATTAGAAAAGACTCTGATGCTGGGAGGGATTGGGGGCAGGAGGAAAAGGGGATGACAGAGGATGAGATGGCTGGAGGGCATCACAGACTCGATGGACGTGAATCTGAGTGAACTCAGGAGCTGGTGATGGACAGGGAGGCCTGGCGTGCTGCGATTCATAGGGTTGCAAAGAGTCGGGCACGACTGAGTGACTGAACTGAACTGAATGCCCTGTGGGCTTCCCAGGTGGCTCAGTGGTAAAGAATCCACCTACCAATACAGGAGATGCAGATTCGATCCTTGGGTCAGGAAGATCCCCAGGAGAAGGAAATGGCAACCCACTCCAGTATTCTTACCTGGGAAATCCCATGAACAGAGGAGCCTGGCGGACTACAGTCCATGGGGTCACAAAGAGTCAAACACGACTTAGCAACTAAACAAAAACAATAATATTCTATAATGGAAAATTATCTGAAAATTATCTGTACATTATCTGCATATATGTATAACTGAATCATTTTGATGTAGACTTAAAACTAACACAACATTGTAAATCAATCATACATCAATAAAGGGACTTCTCTGGTGATCCAGTGGACAAGACTCCACCCTTCCATTGCAGGGGGCTTGGGATCTATGCTTGGTTGAGGAACTTGATCCTGCATCCTGTGCAATGTAGCCAAATAAAAGAATAAATAAACAAACCTCCAAAGCTCAGTCATGTCCAATTCTTTGTGACCCCATGGCTGTAGCCCGCCAGGCTCCTCTGATATTTCCCAGGTAAGAATATTGGAGTGGGTTGCCATTTCCTGCTCTAGGGGATCTTCCTGACCCAGGTATTGAACCTGGGTCTTCCACACTGCAGGCAGGTTCTTTATCATCTGAGCCACCAGGAAAAAGCCCCAAGATATATATAAATCTGAGATATGTCTACCCAGAACAGAAACCTGAACATAATCATGAGAAAATACTCAACAAACTCAAAGGGGAGGAAATTCTATATAGTAACTGACCTGTAATCTTCCAAAATGCCAAAGTTATGGAGGTTAAGGGAAGACGAGAGGGCCATCCCATACTGAAGGAAGCTGAAGAGAGAGGAAACCCGCATTTAGTGTGGGTTCTGAAGGGGCTGGCAGTCTACAAAAGACAGTATTGGGACATTTTAAAAGTATCAATGAAACCTGAGAATTTGGTGATAGTCTTTGGTGGTTTCTCCTGCTTAAGTAGGTTATGTACTTGTTTGTAGGAAATACACACTGAAGTATTCCGGAATGAAGGGACACAGGGTCAACTCTCCAATAATTCAGAGGAAAAAAAATTTGCAGCTCTTCCGAAACTTGTGACTGTTTAAAGTAAATCCACTGAGGGCACGCATTTTGATCCACGAATCAGGGGAGACCTACGCACAGTGCTTGATTGCGTTGTTCTTGAGGTTAGCACTCGACAACCACAAAATCCTCTCCCATGTCTTTAGAGATCATAACATATTCCTGGTGCTTCCTGCAAGTGGGAGGTGGGGTGAGTCCGGGGGGAATATATGTCCGTCCTCGGGATAGCACAGTGTTGGGTGAAAATAAGAACAAAGCGAAAGAAGACAAAGGCTGACTGTAGCCCACGTGGTAGCTGTCAGAGCCTTGCTGCACTCTGTATTAGACGTTGCTGTTGTTGTTTAGCTGCTAAGTCATGTCCAACTCTCTGTGACCCAGTGGATGTAGCCTGCCAGGCTCCTCTGTCCATGGGATTCTCCAGGCAAGAATACTGGTGTGAATTGCCATTTCCTTCTCCCAGTTATCTTCCTCACCCAAGGATCACACCTTTGGCTCTTGCCACGTCTCCTGCATTGCCTGCAGATTATTTATACTGAGCCATCAGGGAAGCCCAGTAGATGCTGTAGGTTGTCTCAATCTGCTCAGGTTAGATGGGGGCTTGACTGTGCTTCTGGGCAGATACTGTGTGCATGTTTGCTGACTCTCTTTTAAGGCAAAACATGAGCAGTGTATGTAATTTCTATCTGTATTTGTCTATTCTGTCTATTTGTGTTTGTAGCCGGTGGGTTTTTATACACAAATAGAAGGAAGCTTTGTGCCTAGTGCATTTGTTTTTATTTCCTTCCAGTCACTCCTATGAGTGAATAACTGCATTCAAACATTTTGTCAGGATGTAAGTTTTTAAGCTGAAGAATCTTGTCTTTTATTTCTGCGCTTTGTCCCTCTCCAGGGGGACATCCATAATCCCATGTCGGCCTGCAAGCTCACCCCCTCTGGCTGGTGGGCCCCAGTTTTATCTCTTGTTAAGGCTGTCATTTGATGGCTAATGCTTATTAATGCTTCACTCTAGGATAGAAAAGAAATTGGCCTTTTCAGCACTAAAGGCTTCAAATGATAAGACTCTTGGTTAGCTTCTCCTGCCAGCTTCAGGCAGAGGTCTCTTCTAGAAGGACTGCACTTCTTTCCTTTCCTCTCTGCTTGAGGCAGGGCAAGGCTGAGCCTAGTGGGGGGTACACAGAGGCACCAGTACATAGAATTCAACTCTCAGGGTTGTGTACGGGCAGGGTGAGTGCCTTCTTAAATGTACTGTAGGCCCAGGGAAAGCTAGTGGTAAAAAACCCACCTGCCAGCGCAGGAGACGTAAAAGATGCAGGTTCGATCCCTGGGTCAGGAAGGTTGCCGGGAAGAGGGCATGGCAACTCATGTTAGTATTCTTGCCTGGAGAATCCCATGGACATAGGAGCCTGACAGGATACAGTCCATAGGGTCGCACAGAGTCGGACACGACTGAAGTGGCTTAGCATGCACACAAGCACCTCACTGCCTTGTCTTGGTCCTGGCCATGTAGCCCGGCTCATGACCATCTGGGTTCATCTTCATTTTGTCAGGAAGCAACCAGCAGCGGACTTCCTTGGTGGTTAAGAATCTGCCTTCCAATGCAGGAGACTCAGGTTTGATCCCTGATCTGGGAACTAAGATCCCATATGCCCTGGGGCTACTGAGCCCATCCGCCACAACAGAAAATATCCTACTCTGTTGCAACAAAGATCCCCCGTACCGCGATGAAGACCCAGAATAGCCCCCAACCCATATTTTAAAAAGAAGCATCCAGCAGATGCCAGTGCTCTTGAATTTTCCCCACCATGCTTTCTGATGTCACAGCTTCTTTTGGCAAGTAGCATTTCCAGGGTACAGTCGGTGACAGTTTCATCACATTTTCCCCATCACACAAGATACCAGATTTCCATCCACGTGCTCAAAGCTCTATCTTCTCTCTTTGGCCAAGTTCTCACTTTGGTTCTGTTTCTCATAGCATCCTACTTGCAGGTAACAAATTCTGTATCAGTGAGGAATCAGTGACAGAAGCCTCCCTATAGTGCTGATGAGGATTTTCTTTTGAAAATTTTCTTTTCTCTTGTAATGAGAACCCTGGAAGCAGGCGGTCCAAGGTTGGCATGGTGACTTCCTGAGACCTAGGATCCTTCTGTCTTTCCACTGAGCCGTCCCTACTGTTGCTTATCCCTCATGTTCACAATATGACTGTCTCTTCTCCAGCATTACATCTGCATTCCAGGCAGAGAGCAGACAAGGGGCCAAAGGTGCATGCCAGAGGAGTCTCCTCTAATAAGTAGATTTTTCACAAGCCCAGCCTGTAGCTCATGCTTCCATCCCAATGTGTCCTTCAGGAACCCTAACTGCAAGAGAAGCTGAAATGTAGTTTTTGCTGTTTTTTTTTTAAATTTTGTTTTGCTTTACTTTACTTCCTGTTAGCTAAGCATATTGCCATCCGCAGTTAAGAGTTTGGTTATGATGAGGGGAATAGCTATTGGGTAGAAAACTGGGAATTTTATCACAGTTCTGCTTGGCTCCTTTTGCAAACATCAATTTATGAGACAGGGAGAATAGCCATCAAAGTGGCCTTTGGCAGGCTCCACCTTGCAACCCCGCCTTATCATCCCTACCACAGAAAGGAAACCTTTTCTTTTGCTTCCTGTATGTCAGTCTCAGGGAGGACTCTGGTTCCTTGTGGGTGACATGTCCCTCCCTGTGGTCCTGGGAACATGAGCCATGTTTGTCATCTCTGCCTTACACATGGGGAGGGGTGGCTTCCCTGAGGATGGGACAATGACAAAGGAAAACAGGTGACTATGGGTGCAGACATTGCTGTCCTGAATTTAGAAAGATCTGATTAGTTAATATATATTAACAAAGACAAAAAGAGAGGCCTGTCTAGGTGGAAAGGAAATTATATTTGAGGCAGAAAATGTACAGGGGGACCTGGGTGGCAGGAATCTGTACTTGCCCCTCTCACCAGCCCATGGGTGTTTTCTCTGAGAGGGTTGAACTGTATCATTGCAAACAGCCTGGGATGCATCAGCAGCAACATTTACAGGGTTATAAAGAAAAACAGTTCTTCATGGAACAACTTAGAATCTCAGCAGCCATAGGAAGTTTTACGTACCATTCCTGGCCACACATCTGGACAAAACTCTGATTCAAAAAAGATACATGCACCCCAATGCTCATTGCAGCACTACTTACAATAGCCAAGACATGGTAACAACCTAAATGTCTATCAACAGACAAATGGATATCAACAGAAAATTGGATAAAGAAGATGTGGGGTGTGTGTGTATACACACACACACCACATATACACACACTGGATGTATATATATTTCAATCACTCAGTCACGTCTGACTCTTTGTGACCTCATGGACTGTAGCACGCCAGGCTTCCCTGTCCATCACCAACTCCCGGAGCTTGCTCAAACTCATGTCCATTGAGTCAGTGATGCCAGCCATCTCATCCTCTGTCCCCTTCTCTTCCCGCCTTCAATCTTTCCCAGCAGCAGGATCTTTTCTAAGGAGTCAGTTCTTTGCATCAGGTGGCCCAAGTATTGGAGCTTCAGCTTCAGCATCGGTCCTTCCAATGAATATTCAGGACTGATTCCCTTTAGGATGGACTGCTTGGATCTCCTTGCAGTCCAAGGGACTCTCAAGAGTCTTTTACAACACCACAGTTCAAAAGCATCAATTCTGCAGTGCTCAGCTTTCTTTATGGTGTAGCTCTCACATCCATACATGACTACTGGAAAAACCATACCTTGACTAGAGGGACCTTTGTCGGCAAAGTAGTATCTCTGCTTTTTAATATGCTGTCTAGGTTTGTCATAGCTTTTCTTCCAAGGAGCATGTGTCTTTTAATTTCATGGCTGCAGTCACTGTCTGCAGTGATTTCGGAGCACAAACAAATAAAGTCTATCACTGTTTCCACGGTTTCCCCATCTATTTCCCATGGAGTGATGGGACCGGATGCATGTGTGTGTGTGTGTGTGTGTGTGTGTATGTGTGTATATATAAACATTATATATATGTATAAATACTACAATATTATAATGGAATATTAGTCATGGAAAAGAATGAGATGATGCCATTTGCAATGTGGACCTAGACATTATCACACTGTGTGAAGTAAGACAGAGAAAGATAAATACTGCGTGATATCACTTATGTGTGGAATCTAAAGCATGACACACATGAATGTGTCTGCAAAAGAGAAACAGACCCGTGGATAGAGAGAGCAGACTTGTGGTTGTGGAGGAGGGAATTGGGGAGGGAAGGATTGGGAGTTTGGGATTAGCAGATGCAAATTATTATGTATAATGTTGATAAAACGCAAAGTCCTACTGTGTAGCACGGGGAACCATATTTAATAACCTGTGATAAACCATATAGGAAAAGACTATGAAGAAGAATGTATATGTATGTGTAACTGAGTCACTTTAATGTATAGCAGAAATTAACACAGCATTGTAAATCAACACAGAAATTAACACAGCATTGTAAATCAACTATACTTCAGTAAAATTAAAAAATAAAGAAGTTCCATTAATTTTTAGCTGAGGTAGAAAAGAGTAGAAAAAGTTTTCACATGGAAGTCCCCTAACTGAATTCTCCAAGGAGGCATCATAGCATCAGATCATGTAGGTCAAAATTTCTTAGAAGGATTCTGAGTTCTTAGATCTCAAATCTGCAATTTCTCCTGCACAGGATTTGCACGCCACAGGATGCCCACTGTGACCAGAGGCACAGTTCGTTTGACCGGAGACCTCTTATTAGATGATACATTTTTCTTTACTTTGAACATCCACAGTCTTAACCTGTGGCCAGCAGAGCTGCCAGAGCTATATTTAATCCAGTGCTCCTGTTAATGATGCAAATATCGTGGATGATGGATTTATTCTCCTTGAGAAGATGAATTCAGTTTGGCTCTAGTGGCCGAGCATTGTCAGACAAGTTGATTACCTGGAGACACCTGGCAGGTGAGGCGGGCATCTGTGTACTGGCTTTCTGCAAGAGTCATAAACCGCATCTTCTCTGGATTTGCCTTTTTATATGGATTCCATGTGGCAGAAGTGCCTTTTCTCAGTGACCAGTTGGGTCA
>SJYW01049100.1:66185-104311 GCA_006410735.1 Raphicerus campestris | reverse complement strand
GATTTGGGAGAATGACACTGAAACATGTATACTATCATATAAGAAATGAAGCGCCAGTCTATGTTCAATGCAGAATACAGGATGCTTGGGGCTGGTGTACGGGATGATCCGGGGAGGTGGGGTGGGGAGGAAGGTGGGAGGGGGGGCTTCAGCATGGGGAGATCGTGTACACCTGTGGCTGATTCATGTCGATGTATGGCAAAACCAATACAGTACTGTAAAATAGAATAAAATATTAAAAAAAAACCTTACATTGTAAATATTAAAAAAAAATAATAAAGTTCTCTTTATCTACTTTCAGAGTTACTCTTTACTAGTAACAATTTTTATATTAAATCTTTCTTTTTCAGATAATTGTTGTGTTTTTTTTTTCTATTGACTGGATCCTAATCCATTTGTAATTATTTATGCTGTACCCATATTTAAACACCCTTGACATCTGGGAAGCAATCCAATGGCTCTGTAATAACAAATTTATAATATTTAATTTCAGTGAAATAGTGTATATGGTAGCTGCAGTGTTCAAGACTCTAAAAACTAGAGTAGAGTTGTAAATTCACAACAATTGTTGTGTAGAGAAGCTTATAGGGGCATAGAAATAATATAAACAGAATTCTTTCTGCAGTAAATTTATGTACCACCATAGTTTTTCAGCCACTCACAGACTGTATGACCTTTTTGATATCAATTTAATTAATCCACTTTATTCTTAAATTAGCTAAAGGTGGGTTCTTATTGTTTGTAACCAAAAACCCTGACTAGTACAGTACCAAATATCAATGTAAATCACATTTTTTTATACTTGAGAAACTTCTTCCAGACCAGTGATTTAAATTCATCATTGATCTGGCATGCTTTAAAAATTCTGACTCATGACCAAATAATTTTTACTATTACTGGAAACAGGTAATTTTTTTTTTCTAAGCAAAATCTGGACACAGACATTTTCTTACTGTATGGAAAACCTCACATAGAGAGTTTGGTTTTAAAGTTATAGCCATTTGACATACTTTGTAATTGGCAGGAGCCAGAAGGAGAGTTAGCTAAGTTGATCTGTTGAGGAAGTTATATGTTTGCCAGCAATGTTTTTGAATGTACGTGTGGAGAGCTATTAGACAGTGTGGCTTGTTGGTGAGGAGGATGGAGATGATGGAGAGAAACTACCAGAGGACTGGGAGGAAGGAGGAAAGCAATATGAATGCAAGCAGAGGAGTCAATAGTGCAAATGTTGGCCAGTGAGAAATTTCTGATGGCAGGGAAGCCTAAGGATTTTGAGAATAAAAATAATGAGTATAGAATTATGAGTATGAATTTTTTCCTTCATAACTACTAGTATTTATTCAAAAGTTAATGATTTTAGTACATTTTATAGTTTTACTTGGAACATTTAAAATAAATCTACCAATTTATCTTTTTAAAATTTTGATGTAATGATAATATCTTAGGTCATTCTGATCTATGTAATTTTTTAAATATCTGGTTTTTTCTTTCCTGGAACACAAAACTTCAGTGAACTCTCCCTTACTCCCTTCAACTCTAAAGAAGGCCATTTTGATTTTCCACATGAACATTTTTAATAGGTGACTATTTAATTGGAATGTAAAAATTTTAGGGAAACTGTTTCTTCAGTATGCTTCTCAAAAGATTGTCTCATCATTAACAAAACAGTAGGAAAAAGAAATTTAGATATGGAAAATAATCTTAATAAATATAGATGTGCATTAAAAATTTATTTACATTCAAAAACTTAGACAAATTAACATGTTTATAGATCTGGCAATGAGAAAATTTCCAATTGCCAAGAAAATGGTACAATAAATCCAGAGTAAAAGTAACCTCACTTCAGTGCAATCACTCAGTCATGTCCGACTCTTTGCAACCCCATGGACTGCAGCATGTCAGGCTTCCCTTTCCATCACCAACTCCTGGAGCTTGCTCAAGCTCAGGTCCATCAAGTCAGTGACGCGATCCAACCATCTCATCCTCTGTCTTCCACTTCTCCTGTCTACAGCCTTTCCCAGCATCAGGGTCTTTCCCAATGAGTCAGTTCTTCGCATCAGGTGGCCAAAGTATTAGAGCTTCAGCTTCAGCATCAGTCCTTCTAATGAATATTCAGGACTGATTTCCTTTAGGACTGATTTGTTTTATCTCCTTGCAGTCCAAGGGACTCTCAAGAGTCTTCTCCAGCACCACAGTTCAAAAGCATCAATTCATTGGTGCTCAGCTTTCTTTATGGTCCAACTCTCACATATATACATGACTTTTGGAAAAACCATAGGTTTGACTACATAGACTTTTGTTGGCAAAGTAATGTCTCTGCTTTTGAATATGTTGTCTAAGCTGGTCATAACTTTTCTTCCAAGGAGAAAATGTCTTTTATTTAATGGCTGCAGTCACCATGTGCGATGATTTTGGAGCCTGGGAAAATAAAGTCTGTCACTGTTTTCATTGTTTCCTCATCTATTTGCCATGGAGTGATGGGTTCAGATGCCACGATCTTATTTTTTTGAATGTTGAGTTTTAAGCCAACTTTTTCACTCTCTTCTTTCACCCAAAGGCTCTTTTTTCCCTCTTCCCTTTCTGGCTTAAGGGTGGTGTCATCGGTATATCTGAGGTTATTGATATTTCTCCCAGCATGATCTTGATTCTACCTTGTGCTTCAACCAGCCAAGCATTTCAAATGATGTACTTTGCATATACATTAAATATGCAGAGTGACAATATATAGTCTTGAGATACTCCTTTCCCAGTGTGGAACCAGTCTGTTGTTCCATGTTCAATTCTAACTGTTGTTTCTTTACCTGTTTGCAGATTTCTCAGAAGGCAGATTAGATGGTCTTTATTCTCATCTCTTGAAGAATTTTCCACAGTTTGCTGTGATTGATACAGTCAAAGGCTTTGATATAATCAATAAAGCAGAAATAAATGTTTTTCTGGAACTTCCTTGTCTTTTCTATGATCCAACGGATGTTGGCAATTTGATCTTTGGTTTCTCTGCCTTTCTTTCTCCTCAGTATCTCCACTGTGTATTCCACTATCTCCACTCTATATTCTCCATTATCACTGCTATTTCAACTGTATATTCTCCACTGTATATTCTACTGTCTCCACAAGCTCACCATGTTCACTGTATATTTCATTGCATAGCCTGAATTTGTTTCATAAGCAAACAGCTCTAAGGTGATCAGTGTGTGGAATTCAATGGGAACTTTGCCTTGGCAGAATAGATTTTCAAAATAAAAACAAAATCCTAAGTATAAAAACACAAAATGATTTTAATATTGTTACTGTTCAGTCACCAAGTCATGTCATTTGCAACCCCATGGAAGGACTCCCTGTCCCTTACCATCTCTGGGAGTTTACCCAAGTTGAGGTCCGTGGAATTGCTAATACTGTCCAATCATCTTTTCCTGTTTTGCCCTCTTCTCCTTTGTCCTCAGTCTTTACTGACTTTAGGGTACTTTCCAATGAGTCAGCTCTTCATATCATGTGGCCAAAGTATTTGAGCTTCAGCATCAATCCTTCTAATGAGTTTTCAGGGTGGATTTTGTTTAGGATTGACTGGTTTGATCCAAGTCTTCTCCAGCACCACAGTTGAAAACCATCAATTCTTCAGCACTCTGCCTTCTCTGTGACCCAGCTCTCACTCTGCACATGACTACTGGAAAGACCATAGCCTTGACTATATGGACCTTTGTCAACAAAGTGATGTCTTTTATTTTTAATACATTCTCTAGGTTTGTCATAACATTCCCTCCAAGAAGCAACTTTTTTCTAATGTCATGGCCTGCAGTCACCATTCTCAGTAACTATTCTTTTTTAAAAATTATTTATTTATTATTATTAATATTTTACTTTACAATATTGTATTGGTTTTGCCATACTTCAACATGAATCTGCCATGGTGTACACATGTTCCCAATCCTGAACTGCCCTCCCATACCATCCCTCTGGGTCATCCCAGTGCACCAGCCCCAAGCATACTGTATCCTGCATCTAACCTAGACTGGCAATTCATTTCTTATATGATATTTTACATGTTTCCATACCATTCTGCCAAATCATCCCACCCTCTCCCTCTCCCATCAAGTCTAAAATACTGTTCTATACATCTGTGTCTCTTTTGCTGTCTTGCATACAGGGTTATCATTACCATCTTTCTAAATTCCATATATATGCATCAGTAACTATTTTTATGAGACTTTAAATTCAGAAACTATAAAACTACATTGAGATAATTTTTGAATATGTGGTGTGTATTCTGAAATAAAAGTAAGCTTTTCCAATGACACTAAACTTTTTAAATGGAGTTAATACATAGCAGAGGGCAGGATTCTAGGAAATAATTGATTTATATCATGTATCTAGATGGAGATTCTTAGTACAAATTTTAAAAATTATGGGAAAGGTAAAACTAATCCAGCAATTGTGTCATTTAATGATGGATTGGAGGCCATTAAAATGTATATCATTTAGAAGAAAAGAATATGCTAGCTTTGTTACAAGATGGACAAAAGTGAACAAAAGGCAACGAGTCTGTACACTTATTTAAAATAAAGGGGAAAACAGTCACCTATAAATTAACCTACAAAATTTACATAATGGATGCAATCAAAGCTTTTCAAGTTCACTTCAAAAGACAGATTCAATATAAGGCAAACGTTTGCAGTAGCTTAATAGATGAGTTAATTTTTCTATAGAAGGTTTAAACTTGAAATATGTGTTTGATTAGAAGAAAGAGAAAAAAAAACATGATATAGAGAGATTAAGGTTACTAGAAATAGATGTTTTTCTGGAACTCTCGTGCTTTTTTGATGATCTAGCAGATGTTGGTAATTTGATCTCTGGTTCCTCTGTCTTTTCTAAAACCAACTTGAACATCTGGAAGTTCATGGTTCACCTACTACTGAAGCCTGGCTTGGAGAATTTTGAGCATTACTTTACTAGCGTGTGAGATGAGTGCAATTGTGTGGTTGAGCATTCTTTGGCATTGCCTTTCTTTGGGATTGGAATGAAATCTGACCTTTTCCANTATTGGCTGGATCACATTTCTATTTGAGTTTTAATGAAAGGGTCTGCAGTCTTCAGCTACCACTGGTGAAGTTCTCTGATTCATCCCTGAGATGGGATGTTCTTCTCGCTCTTATGCTCTTTCCCAAACTCTGCAACCAAGCACTTGGCTACGAAGTGAGCAGTAGGAGGGGCACAGAGTACAGTCGGATCCATGCCAGACATGTAAAGAGCTGCCTTTGAAAGCTCGTGATGGTTAAAGGCATCACACCTTTTCTCCTGACTCCAGCTCCTGTTTTGGGCTTCCCTGGTGGCTCAGAGGTTAAAGCGTCTGCCTCCAATGTGGGAGACCCGAGTTCAATCCCTGGGTCGGGAAAATCCCTGGGTCGGGAAGATCCCCTGGAGAAGGAAATGGTAACCCACTCCAGTATTCTTGCCTGGAGAATCCCATGGACAGAGGAGCCTGGCAGGCTACAGTCCACGGGGTCGCAAAGAGTTGGACACGACTGAGTGACTTCTTCACTTCCAGCTCCTGCGGCACCTGGAGGCCTCAGACCCTTTCCAGTGCATCCATCCATACAGCCCCTCCAATGGCTCTGGGTGTTTTCCAAACATAGGATGTTATCACTAGCACCTTGACTGTGATCATTTGGGTTTTGGCTTTTAGTCAAGCAGTTCTGGGTTTTGTTCAATCTTTGACTCCAGTTGCATTCATTTTGGATTTCTGTTTTGCAGAAACCAGTGTGAAGGTCAATACTGTGAAGTACATGGAAATGCTTGAGGAGAAACTGCACAGGTAAGGAGGGTGATTTCTTCATCGCAGACTCAATGGTAAGTCTGCATCGTTCATTATAACAGAATTTAATTTAGTGAAAGCAAAGAAAAAGGCTAGCCAATTCGTCATAAATTAGCAAAGTAAAACACACACAAAAAGGAGTTCTTTGAACCCTGTAACAGAAGAATCAGGTATCATACAAACATCTCCCAGCACTTTTTTCTTTTTATAAAATGTAAGTAGATTAAGATGTTGAAAAGTGTCTGAGGGAGATCACAAGAGAGTTTTCATGTTTTAGAAGAAGAAGAAGAATCTTCCTTGGTATGTTAAATTCAGAATGTATGCCTGGGTCTGTCTTCCTGTTCTTTTAAATGTCTGAAGTGGGTGTTATGGATGTTGACCCGGCTTATATATGTTTTAGAACCATAGAAAAATGCACATCTTAGGTTCTGTTTTGAATCTTGAATCAAAACCAGCATGAAAATTCTTGTGCCTTTTTTTCTTAGCCCAATTAGGCATTCAGATTTGAGAAACATTAGGGATGCTGCAGCATGTCAAGATGTTTCTGGATTTTATGGATGTGTACTCATGAAAATAAACCCCAGCCACCAGGCTCTGTTCCTAATTAAGGAAGCACATACAAAAATGTAATATGTGCTTTCTTCCCTGGGACTCATTTAGCTTTATGGAAAATGTTTTGCTACTATTTTGGAAATTGTTAAATAACTCTTTAAATAGGCTATGCCTTAAACCTTTGTCTGCCAAGGTAATGCCGTCGGCTAAAATACTGCTTCTCCCTTAAGATGTTAAGAGGAGCTGCCTTGCTGAGCTCTGCTCTGCACGGTGGATTCTAATGCATGGAAAGCAGGTTCTTCCAGCCCCAGAGGTGGGGAGGAACTGTGACAAAAGTAGTCAGTAGTGTGCATGGGCTGAGAGAGCGTGCAGGTGAGAGGCATCCTCTGAGGAGCGGTCTCTCCGCCTTAGAAAGTAGGGTGCTCACCTGGCTCAGGTGTGCTGCCCTGCCTGGCACCTGCTCTCCCACGTGTTCTGCTGGGGAAGGTTTCTGCACATCCCTTTTGGTCTTAACTCTAGTTATCATGCTTTAGCCATAGACAACACACACACACCAAGTGTTCTGTTAGGTGCCTGGACAGTAGGGTGGGGTTGTAAGATGCGGGTACAGCTAGAGGGTGCCCCTTTATTGTTTTTTTTTTATTGGAGGATAATTGCTTTACAACGTTGCGTTGGTTTCTGCCATACAACACCGTGAATCAGTCATAATTATACGTATTCCCGCCTTCTTGAGGCTCCCTCCTCCCATACCACCCCCTTGACATCACAGAACGCCAACCTCACCTTCCTGTTTTTTAAGTTTCCCACTAGCTATTTCACACATGCTAGTATATATATGTCAGTTCTACTCTCTCAGTGTGCCCTCTCCTCTCCTTCCCCTGTTGTATCCACAGATCCATTCTCTGTATCTGCACCTCAATTCCTTTTCTGCAAATAGGTTCATCAGTACTGTTTTTCTAGATTCCATATGTATATGTTAATATACTATATTTGTTTTTCTGACTTACTTCATTCTCTATAACAGGGTCTAGGTTCATCCACCTCACTACAACGGATTCAAATTCATTTCTTTTTATGACTGAGTAATATTCCATTATACATATGTGCCACATCTTCTTTATCCATTCATCTGTTGATGGATGTCTGGGTTGCTTCCATGTCCTGGCTGCTGTAAACAATGCTGCAAAGCACCCCTTTAAATTGCAGCTGTATCACTTACCAATTGCCTAACCTCAGGGAAGCATTCACCTACCTTCAGTTTCTTTACCTGTAAAACTGATGGATGGGTGTGTGCATTTTATTGTTCACTGTATATAAAGCACTCTTGTGGTCAACTGCCAGCAACCGTCTGTTCCCTTTGCCTCCTGCTACTTTCCAGCCTTCCTTGCCCTAATCGTCAAACTGGCTGAACAGTCACACACAGCCTGCATCCTTTCCCCTCCGAGCTGGGCCCCTCTGCTGCGTATGCAGTCAGGGAACAGCCCCTCGCCCAGCTGCTCCGGCCGTCCCACCTAACACCTGTGCGGAACCAGGACCTCCATTCCCTACCCCTTCCCTTCTCTCCCCCTTGGAGTCAGTCAGTAGTCATGCCACGTCAGCCCCTGTAGCATCCTCTTGCCTGCCTGCATTCACCACACCAGTGTGGGTCTCCCTGATGACTCTCACAGCTACTTTTAACATTTTTTCTGAATCCATTGTTGCCCTTTCTGCCCCATTCTCCAGCTGATCTTGAGGGAGCATCTTAAAATACAAATCTGGCCCTTATGTATCCCCACCCTCCTAAGAATAAAGGTTAAATGTCCCACCGTGGCTCTTACCGTTCTTCCGTGTGGCCTCTGTGGGAGGTCGTTTAGTATCAGCCATCATCACTGGTCGCCACCCTCCTCCATGCCTGCTGATTCACTTGTTTCTTAATGCCACTGTGGTGTTTTTCTAGAGAGAACGTAATTCAGATTGGAAAAGGGTCAAGGGACATTGTTCAGGGAAGAATTAGGTTTAACTGTGTGAAATTACTGATATTAGACCATTTTGACTTAGAAAATGACAATTTCTTATGGTTCAACCAAATATGTAGTGATTTGGAGTCATCTGTGTAGGTCAGATGCTACGGCCTGAGACTGGCCAGTCTGCTTCCCCATGACGAACCAGCCCACGTGTGGACATGAGAACTCTCACCTCCTCCTTGGCGTATGCTCCATGGGGGCTCTCTTATCTCCACCCCACCAGCCCTCCGTCTGTATAAGCCTTGTTCATCCTTCACGTCTTAGTCATCTTCTCTTTGAAGCCCTCCATAACTCCCCAGGACTACGTCACGTGCTTGCCCTGAATTATTCTCATTTTCAAAGTGCTTAATGTCGGGTATGGAAGATTACATGTCTTGTTCTGAATGTATCCTCAGTGATTTGATAGGTTGGAACAGTTTAGCATGCCAAACAATATTTGCTGAACGAATAATTGAATAGACGAATGAATGAATGCTGCCAGTCTGTAGACGCTGCGGTGTTCTTTCTGTCACCTCTTCAGCCTTGTGAATGCATGACGGGCAGACATTTGTGACTTGGGATCCGTCAGCCATTCCCAGGGACCAGGGTGGTGGCTGGCTATCTTCCAGCCTACTTCCTGAGGGTTCTTTCCATGACTGTTTCAAGTTTTGAGGAGGTCTGGCCCACATTTGTTGGAACCGTTGTGGTGGAAACACACGAAGAGACAGGAGAAAAGGCAGTGGGGTCTGTGATCTCTGAGCAGTGGACCAAGGAGCAGACAGAGGCTGGAAACTGGTACGCCCCCAGGGCCATGCTGGCGAATTATTGCTGCCTCAAAGCAGGAGGCCAGCCTGGGGGCCACGGCAGTGTGGTCATGGTTGGCCTCTTCCTCCCAACACAGAACCGCCCTCCCCACCAGGCTTGATGAGTGATAGTTGCACAATCCTGCTACAGTCAGTTCTGTCTAAGAGAATCAATGTTTTAAAGCACAAAAGCAGTTTTTAGCCCTTGATATGGTTTGCATCATGGTGGCTGCTCAATTAATATTGCAAGATGTTGACAAAAGCGAGGTGATAGATGCCGATGAAAATCTTTGTTATTGATTTGCAGTGTTTGTAGTGTCTCTTGAACATTCAGGCGTTTAGAAGGACAGTGCTGATAAATGAATGAACTGTTCATTTCCCGTTCGAAAGTTGTTGAGGACACACTTGACCATCAGTATCCCCGCGAGATTTGGATCTGGCCAGTCATGATTTTAGGGTTTCTCTGGTGGCTCAGTTGGTGAAGAATCTACCTGCAGTGCAGGAGACCTGGATTTCATCCCCGAGTCAGGAAGATTCCCTGGAGAAGGAAATGGCAACCCACTCCACTATTCTTGCCTGGAGAATACCATGAACAAAGGAACCTGGCGGGCTACAGTCTATAGGGTTGCAAGAGTTGGACAAGACTTGGCGACTAAACCACCACAGTCATGATTTTGGAGACACACCTGGATGACAACAGTATCTTTGTTGAGACTTGGACACTCAGGTACTGAGACAAACTGGGGTGGGTTCAGTGTTCCTCTATCAAGAAAGTCAAATGAATCAGAAATTAGGAAATAATTGACGCTGTCAGCAGCCCAAAGGTATCTCCTCACAGTACAGAACAAAAAGTGAGCAAATATTAAATAGCGGTTTCTAGTATATAGTAAACAAATAATTTACCTTTTGGTAATCTGAGTTATATAAAAAAGGGAATTTCCCTCTAAATTTGAATGTTTATAAAAACATTTAGAAGGTTTTTAAAAACCTGATTTTTAAAACTGTGATTTTATTTGCTATCAGTGTTAACGCTGCCAAATATTTGATGCACCTAAAATTATCTCAACTATGTTATTTTATATGCTTGGGATATCTATTCCATCAAGTATAATTGTAAATAGGTCAATAGTAAAATCATTATTTGTAAATTACACCCATAAACTCTTTATTTCATATAACATACATGAAACTAACGTGGGTTCTCAGTCCTGTCCAACTCTTTGCGACCCCATGGACTGTAGCCTGCCAGGCTCCTCTGTCCGTGGGATTTTTCAGGCAACAATATTGGAGTGGGTTGCCATTTCCTCCTCCAGGGATATATACACATATGTGTGTTTATATACACATACACAAACATACAATCTTGCATTTGAAAAATGAACATTTCATAGTTATTATATTTATTTGGAAAATTCCCTTTTAGTAACACAGCACTGAATGAAAATTCATGGATAAGAAGCAGGTGATATTGTTTCCTTTACATCCAACCTTATGATTTGGGGTGACTTGGAGGCCAGGGAGAATCTGGCTTATTATTTCTTTGTCACCAAAAGGCAGAGAAACAACAAACCTCTGGCAGATACACCTCTTCTCAAGAAGAAAATGAACTGATGACAAAAAAATCTGAGTTCTAGGTTGGGTACATGTATGTTGCTGCTCCCTGTTCTGCAGAGGAGATGGGATTTGTGGATTTTCCCCACCTGTTTCAGAGGTGTCCCGCCTCCCCCTTCTCTACAGCCAGGGAACCAGGAGGGTGGCTGCCATCAGTTACAGGGTCACGGTCATTTCACAGACCCACTCCCTCTGGGATTTCCCCTCTGTTCCCACTGCTGCTGCTCATTAAAGCATGTAATACCTCCCTCCTCCTGTCCCCCACCCCCCTGCCTCAGCAGCCAGAGTGACTTTGTTACTGCTCTGCTTACAATCCTTCTAGGTTCTTTTGCATCTGGCATAAACCCCACAATCCCCATCCAGGCCCCCAGGGCTCCCCATGAGGGAGCCTGCTGTCCACCTTGTCACTGTGATCCCCACCCTCACTGGGTGCTCAGTGCTCCAGAGGAGCCTGTACTCTCAGTTCCCCAGTTCACCCCCAGCAGCATTTTTGGAAAGTCCTCCCCATGCCAGCCCCTGGGTACACACTCACCCCCAGACTCAGCACAGTACCACTTCTCTCCAGAGCCTCTCTGGCCTCCGCTTGCTTCCTTCGAGGTTCCCACAGTGGGAGTCACTTATAGCAATCTGTTGCACTGACTTCTGTTTTATTCTCTTGGACTGTGAGCTCCTTGAGAATGAGTGGGTTCCAGGCCAAGCTTGCTTTGTGTTCCAAATGGCTGGCATGCTGTTTGGCATGGGGTAAATAGTCAATAAAATTANTATTTCATATAACATACATGAAACTAACGTGGGTTCTCAGTCCTGTCCAACTCTTTGCGACCCCATGGACTGTAGCCTGCCAGGCTCCTCTGTCCGTGGGATTTTTCAGGCAACAATATTGGAGTGGGTTGCCATTTCCTCCTCCAGGGATATATACACATATGTGTGTTTATATACACATACACAAACATACAATCTTGCATTTGAAAAATGAACATTTCATAGTTATTATGTTTATTTGGAAAATTCCCTTTTAGTAACACAGCACTGAATGAAAATTCATGGATAAGAAGCAGGTGATATTGTTTCCTTTACATCCAACCTTATGATTTGGGGTGACTTGGAGGCCAGGGAGAATCTGGCTTATTATTTCTTTGTCACCAAAAGGCAGAGAAACAACAAACCTCTGGCAGATACACCTCTTCTCAAGAAGAAAATGAACTGATGACAAAAAAATCTGAGTTCTAGGTTGGGTACATGTATGTTGCTGCTCCCTGTTCTGCAGAGGAGATGGGATTTGTGGATTTTCCCCACCTGTTTCAGAGGTGTCCCGCCTCCCCCTTCTCTATAGCCAGGGAACCAGGAGGGTGGCTGCCATCAGTTACAGGGTCATGGTCATTTCACAGACCCACTCCCTCTGGGATTTCCCCTCTGTTCCCACTGCTGCTGCTCATTAAAGCATGTAATACCTCCCTCCTCCTGTCCCCCCACCCCCCTGCCTCAGCAGCCAGAGTGACTTTGTTACTACTCTGCTTACAATCCTTCTAGGTTCTTTTGCATATGGCATAAACCCCACAATCCCCATCCAGGCCCCCAGGGCTCCCCATGAGGGAGCCTGCTGTCCACCTTGTCACTGTGATCCCCACCCTCACTGGGTGCTCAGTGCTCCAGAGGAGCCTGTACTCTCAGTTCCCCAGTTCACCCCCAGCAGCATTTTTGGAAAGTCCTCCCCATGCCAGCCCCTGGGTACACACTCACCCCCAGACTCAGCACAGTACCACTTCTCTCCAGAGCCTCTCTGGCCTCCGCTTGCTTCCTTCTAGGTTCCCACAGTGGGAGTCACTTATAGCAATCTGTTGCACTGACTTCTGTTTTATTCTCTTGGACTGTGAGCTCCTTGAGAATGAGTGGGTTCCAGGCCAAGCTTGCTTTGTGTTCCAAATGGCTGGCATGCTGTTTGGCATGGGGTAAATAGTCAATAAAATTAAGAACGCAAGAGTGGATAGATAAGTAGCTATTGTATCCTAAAATGTTATTTTCAACTATTCAATTCCAAAAGTGAAGACAGCCTAAGAAGATGCAATGCTCCAGAAATCCATTTGTCTTGCCATAAAATCTTAGTGAGATGAAATAGAAAAGGAAAAATCTACTCTTAATGAGTCTTCTTCACTTCTTTTACTCCTTGGGTTTTTGTTTCCAGAGGTATGATATAATTAAGCATGATATTTTGGCTTTGCTCATTTTCACTTACAGCTGAACCTTGCTTGAATTTCTGTTTTCTCACTTATTATTATTTGGGGGTTATATTTGTTCATTTGTTTTATTTTTTAGATTCCACATAAAAGGGAAAGCATACAGAATTTACCCTTTTCCATCTGACCTATTTCACTAAGCGTAATACCAACCCAACCTCCCTCCCTGGCATGGTCCATACATGTTGCAAATGGCCAAATTTCATTCTTTTTTAATGGCTGAGTAACATTCTATTGTATATAGAAGATGTGATATCTGTTTTCTCAAATATTATGTATTCTCTCTTAACTGTCTTTCTCAAAGAGGCAAAAGGAATATTCAGAAGTCTTGTAGATGAGTTTCATTTTCATTGATTACATGTTTTCAGTTCAGTTCAGTCACTCAGTCATGTCCGACTCTTTGTGACCCCATGCACTACAGCATGCCAGGCCTCCCTGTCCATCACCAACTTCTGGAGTTCACTCAAACTCAAGTCCATTGAGTCGGTGATGCCATCTAACCATCTCATCCTCTGTTGACCCCTTCTCCTTTCCCAGTCTTCAATCTTTCCCAGCATCAGGGTCTTTTCCAGTGAGTCAGTTCTTCGCATCAGGTGGCCAAAGTATTGGAGCTTCAGCTTTGGCAGCAGTCCTTCCAATGAATATTCAGGACTGATTTCCTTTAGGATTGACTGGTTTGATCTCCTTGTAGTTCAAGGGACTCTCAAGAGTCTTTTCCAACACCGCAGTTCAAAAGCATCAATTCTTCAGGGCTCAGCTTTCTTAGTAGTCCAACTCTCACATCCATACGTGACCACTGGGAAAACAATAGCTTTGACTAGGTGGACCTTTGCTGGCAAAGTAATGTCTCTGCTTTTTAATATGCTGTCTAGGTAAAATTTCATGGCTTTAGTCACCATCTACAGTGATTTTGGAGCCCAAGAAAATAAAGTCTGTCACTGTTTTTATTGTTTCCCCATCTATTTGCCATGAAGTAATGGGACTAGATGCCGTGATCTTAGTTTTTTGAGTATTGAGTTTTAAGCCAGCTTTTTCACTCTCTCACTTTCATCAAGAAGCTCTTCAGTTCTTCTTTGCTTTCTGCCATAAGTGTGGTGTCGTCTGTGTATCTGAGATTATTGATATTTCTATCAGCTTTTATCTTGTATCTAAATATGTATGGAAGTAATTTATCATTGTCCAATGGTCAGCTCACCTTTGTGGCTCATGGGTACCAAGCCCTCCACCCTAACGCTCCTCTTAGATTTGTGGAAACTCTTGTATACATGCCTGATAGTAAAATTTCTCTTTTTTCTACATTTTTTTCCCCAAAGTTAGATGTTAAAAGCTGCCACAAACTATAGGTGCAGTTTAGTGGATTATAGGTTGTTTCCTTGTACTCTTCTGTGTTTCTCAAGTAGGTTTTTGTTTTTTTTTTTTGAATATGCATCATACTTTCACAATCAGAGAAGCAGAAAAATCATTAAAGTCTGTTTTGAATATGACAGTAATTAGATACTTTTTTTTTTATAGGCCTTCTTAGCATGAGAGGGACAATCAAAAACTCCTTGATCTTAATGTGAAATTTACTTAGAGACTGATATATTTTTTTCAAAGATGGTTTGGTTCTTTTTTTAAAATTAATGTTTACTTTCTGTTTATCTTGCAATTTCAATATATTCAGCCTACAGGGAAGTGGTAGCTCAGGGAATTCACTCTGCCTGGTGGCCAGCAGAGAGAGGAGCTCCGTAGTGGCTTCAGCCTGGACCCCACCACCTTCCTAGCTTGTCTGTCTGGACAGCTCTGCCTTCAGCCCAGTCATTTGTGGGCAAAGCTGTCCTTTGTTCTAAGCCAACACAGTGTACCATGTGGAGGACATCAGGAGACTAAGGCATCATTTCTCTGCCCACAGGGCGTGCCATCTGGAGGGGGAGCAGCACTGTCCACATGCACCGCAGGGTGCAAAGTCTGTCCTCTCACCCGAGGCTCCAGGAACCCATCAGTCAAGGCTAAAAGCAAGTGTTGATGACCAAGTGCCCACCGTCTCAGGAAGATGGGAATTAGGGCTGCAGATGGGGTCTCTAGAACACTTGCTTCCAAGACAGCTGCATATGAGACAGTCCCCTAGGATGTGGGGAGAACACATTAGCATTTCTGTTTCACTTTTTCATTTCACTCATTTAAGTTTTGTCTTTGAACATGTTTTATATGTGGATAGTGGATGTTGTTTTTCAGCTGCTCAGTCGTGTCTGATTCTTTGTAACCCCATGGACTGCAGCATCCCAGGCTTCCCTGTCTTTCACTATCTCCTGGAGTTTGCTCAAATTCATGTCCATTGAGTCGGTGATGCTATCCAACCATCTCATCCCCTGCCGCCCTCTTCTTCTTTTACGTTTAATCTTTCCTAGCATCAGGGTCTTTTCCAATGAGTCTGCTCTTCACATCAGGTGGCCAGTGTATTGGAGCTTCAGTGTATAGTGGTACCTGCATACAATTTATCAAATGTGTGAGTACATGTTTGTCATTTTCTCGCTGAAGAGTGCCTGCATAATTAAAAAACAGTCAGAGATAGTGCTGAATTAGTGTTCACTTATTTTCCAATAAAGCCCCCTGGTGGCTCAGAAGGTAAAGCATCTGCCTGCAATGCGGGATATCCGGGTTCGATCCCTGGGTTGGGAAGATCTCCTGGAGAAGGAAATGGCAACCCACTCCAGTACTCTTGCCTGGAGAATCCCATGGATGGAGGAGCCTGGTAGGCTATAGTCCATGGGGTCGCAAAGAGTCGGACATGACTGAGCGACTTTTCTTCTTCACATTTTCCAATACTGAGTCTGATGTCACACTCAGTATATGACCATGCTATGCAGCAACCCTCTTTGTCTTCACATCCGCAGAGGAGGAAAGGAGTTAATTCTGTAAGAGAAGAGCCAGCTCTCAGATGCACAAAGAAGATGAAAGAGGCAGAGGCGTGCAGACAGAAAGGGCAGGATGACAAACAGCGTGACAGAGGGAATTTAAAATGTGGAGCTGTTGGTAACATCAGGCAGGAATTCAGGAGCCTTGCTCAGGTATGTGGTCCTCAAGAGCATAATAGCTGATAGCCCAGGCGGCCGCTTATCCGGGGAGTGTGGTCCACACTTGACTGAGCGGCACTTGCTTCCGGCCGTTCAGCAGCTTCCCAACAGGAGTTTAACAATGAATAGAATTCTTTGGGGTTCCACATAGAATGGTCTTTATTCTGAATTACGCAAGGCAATTTTGACGTTTCTGTGCACCTCGAACAATCCATTTTCAACCCATACTGCAAAGGCTGTTGAGGGAAGTGACTGTAAGAAGTGGCAGCCAGCAGATAGGTGACCGGCTGCCATGGGAACCCCTGCCCCCCAGGTGCAAAGAGAGAGAGAGCTGGATGCCCGCATCTGCGTTTTGCACTTTGGTTTTATTGTCTTGCTTCTGACCTTGGCCTTCCTACTCCCCCTCTTGACAGGCACAAGTCAGACATGTTCCTCTCTCCTCAGACCTCACTGCTTCTCCACGGCCTTGTGCCGTTTGTTCCTCCTGAGTCTCGGGAAGGCAGGGTCTCAGCTTCTCTCTTTTACCCGCCTCGGTTTGCTGTGCCCCTCCTGTGTTCACTTCCGTCCTCAGTTGGGAGCTGTTTGTGTTTGCATCAGCTCGATTTCTTTCCTCTTTGTCTGTCTGTGTCCGTCTCTTGGTGTTTGTCTCTCTGTCTCTCTGCTCTCCTCCGTCTCTCTGCTCTCCTCCGTCTCTCTCTGCTCTCCTCCGTCTCCCCGCTCTCCTCCGTCTTTCCCCGCTCTCCTCCGTCTCTCCCCGCTCTCCTCCGTCTCTCTTCTCCTTCATCTCTTCGTCCTCTATCACTCTATTTCTTTCTCTGCTTGCCTATCTGTTGTGCCCTGTCACTTAGTCATGTCCGACCCTTTGCGACCCCACGGACTGTAGCCCGCCAGGCTCCTCTGTCCATGGAATTCTCCAGGCAGGAACACTGGAGTGGGCTGTCATTTCCTCCTCCAGGAGATCTAGCCAACTTAGGAATCGAACCTACATCTCCTGCCTTGTCAGGCAGATTCTTTCCCACTGGTGGAGAAGGCAATGGCACCCCATCCAGTACTCTTGCCTGCAAAATCCCATGGACGGAGGAGCCTGGTAGGCTGCAGTCTGGGGTCGCTAAGAGTCGNGTATGTAAACATTTTTCCCTCAAACATTTACAAAAAAATGTTTGGCAGCACATGGGACCTTAGTTCCCCAACCAGGGACTGAAACCCTGTCCCCCACACTGGAATGCAGAGTCTTAACCACCGGGCCGCCAGGGAAGTCTGCCAACATTTTATGAGAAAACTTTCTAAACATATGGCAAGTTAAAAGGCCTGTAGAGTGAATCTCTCTTTCATGCATTGGAGAAGAAAATGGCAACCCACTCCAGTGTTCTTGCCTGGAGAATCCCAGGGACGGGGGAGCCTGGTGGGCTGCCGTCTATGGGGTTGCACAGAGTCGGACACGACTGAAGCGACTCAGCAGCAGCAGCAGCAGAAGCAGGGCAACCCCAAATGACTGACCAAGGAGCTCGTCCATCACCAGAAATTAGTTCTTGCTATTATCCAAAACTTGAACACCATGACAGTGAGAGTCTTATTTCGTTTCTCCTTACCTTCTTTCCTGAAAGCGATTTTTGTTGTTGCTTTTCTTCTTCTCTCTCCAGTGTTGATTAAGTGATGTGTTGTGTGAGAGAATTTNATTCCAGACGGTATTAAGGAGCTGTTGCCCGCAGTGATTCTCATCCTCTGGCTCCTGTCTTGTCTCCTGTCTGTTTCTTGCCTGTTCTTTGACTGCACTGTCTTGGGACATGAGCTTCCCTTTTGTGTCCATGTTCTGCTTTCTCACCTCAGTTGCCCACTTGGGGCTCTGTCTGTGCACCCAGAAGATGCTGTGACTTCAACCCACTGTGGACAGAGATGCTGTAGCAAGTCCACGCTTCCTTATAAAACCAGATGGGTTGATCTGATACGTCATAGACACTAAAGCCTTCATGGAAATATTCGTTGTTAACTTTGCCCACTTTTGAATATTGAAACAATTTGGTTACACTGTCTAATTTTCCAGGGGAGACAAGGATCTAGAATACCTTACTATTTTGAAAGGACTTTGCTAGTGGTTAAAAAATCCACCTTGCAGTGCAGAGGACATGGGTTTCCCAGGCTGGGAAACTGAGATCCCACGTGTTGAGAAACAGCTAAACCCAAATGCAATGTCTCCATTGCTCATCTGCACTGCCAGGAAAGAAGGGTCCTGTGTGCTGCAACTAAGACCCAAGGCAGCTAAATAAATATATATTAGAAAAAATTAAATAAAATGNTGCTAGTGGTTAAAAAATCCACCTTGCAGTGCAGAGGACATGGGTTTCCGAGGCTGGGAAACTGAGATCCCACGTGTTGAGAAACAGCTAAACCCAAATGCAATGTCTCTATTGCTCATCTGCACTGCCAGGAAAGAAGGGTCCTGTGTGTTGCAACTAAGACCCAAGGCAGCTAAATAAATATATATTAGAAAAAATTAAATAAAATACCTTACTATTTTGAGATTCAAACTGATAAGAAATCTTAAAGCACTTAATTCTACAAAGGTCTACATAATCATTAACATGTAACCATTGATTGTTCACATCAAGAGGCTCTTTAGTTCTTCTTCACTTTCTGCCATTAGGGTGGTATCATCTGTGTATCTAAAGTTGTTGATATTTCTCTNGTGACTACAAGTCCTTTCAGTGAGAAAGAGTCACTCCAGTGGGTCTGAATGACTTCAGGATGAATTTGGTCCCACCTTTATTTCCTGGGTTGTCAGCACATGGGCCCTTACGTGGCAGCTGTGATAACGGGGCCCTGACCTCTCAAGGCACGTTGGTCCATCCAGGAGGGACTCTCCCCTGAGATCAGTGCAACAGTGCCTGGACACTCACATCCTGAGAGAGGGACTCATGAAAGCAAATCAGCCAGCAGCATGGCCTGAGTGTGCTTCCCTGTCCAGGTCCAACTCTTGACAATGGCCCTGATACTTTGGGACAGGAGGATCATGGAGGCAGATCGAGAAAGTGGGTATCAGCGTGTTGCTGCCAAGTCTATGCTGAGGCATCAGTGTCTCCTGCGCTGAAGGGTAAGAAGGAAGGAACGAAAGCAGCTATAAGGTTTAGGGGAGAGCTAATAGCTGCTCCGGAGAGCAGCGACCATACTTCATTTCCAGGACAGAGTTCCACGTGGGGCCTGCCGCTCAGACTCTGTCTCTCTCTCATGTGCCTTTTCCACACACACCCTAAGCAGTCTGGCCCCACAGTGTCTGATGGGGCCCGACCCATTATAACTTTGGAGAATGTGCGGCTAACCATGTCAGTGTCTTGCTCTTTTTTAAAATAATTTTACTTTGTAATACTGTATTGGTTTTGCCATACATCAACATGAATCCACGACGGGTGTACACCTGTTCCCCATCCTGAACACCCCTCCCACCTCCCTCCACATACCATCTCTCTGGGTCATCCCAGTGCACCAGCCCCAAGCATCCTGTATCCTGCATTGAACCTAGACTGGCGATTCATTTCTTATGTTATACATGTTTCAATGCCATTCTCCCAAATCATCCCACCCTATCCCTCTCCCACAGAGTCCAAAAGACTGTTCTATACATCTGTGTCTCTTTTGCTGTCTCGCATACAGGGTTATCATTACTATCTTTCTAAATTCCATATATATGTGTTAGTATACTGTATTGGTGTTTTTCTTTCTGGCTTACTTCACTCTGTATAATTGGCTCCAGTTTCATCCACCTCATTAGAACTGATTCAAATGTATTCTTTTTAATGGCTGAGTAATANCTGGCTTACTTCACTCTGTATAATTGACTCCAGCAAGTGTCTTGCTCTTTTAAGGAAGAATAAGTAAGCACTTGAGAGAAGGCCACAACTTTATTCAAAGGTGTAGAAACGAGAATTCCTGGGATGGGGACTGTGGTTCAAGATAATTTCAATCAGGGTGCTTCAAACCCACCACATCATATGGGCCATGAATACACTGTGGATCTTGTTCCCACACATGGGAATAGGCATTTCTAAGGATGTGATTTATAAACATTATCTACAATCCCTCCGTGCCTCAGTTGATTTCTCTTCCACTCAGAGTCCTGAGTTCAGAACTATGGAGTTTTTGTTGTTGACATTGCTTCTCTTCTCTTTTTTTTAAATGTGGGAGCTTTAGTTGCGGCATGTGGGATCTACTTCCCGGACCAGGGATAGAACCCAGGCCCCCTGTATTGGGAGAATGGAGTCTTGGCCACTGGATCACCAGGGAAGTTCTGGATCTGTGTTAACTATGTAATCACAGGCATCTCTCAGGCTTGGCCCAACAGCTGCTCAACGGTGAAATTAACAGTGAAATGAACATTTCCTAACAGTGGAGACTCAGAATCAGGTTGGAAGCCAGGCATCTGTTTACATAAAGAGTTGTTTTATTAACAATAATAATGAGCCACTATATACAGTGCTCAGTATTTTCAAGGCTGAAGTCAGTCAGTTCAGTTCAGTCCAGTCGCTCAGTCGTGTTTGACCTTTGTGATCCCATGGACTGCAGGATGCCAGGCCTCCCTGTCCATCTCCAACTCCTGGAGTTTACTCAAACTCATGTCCATTGAGTTGGTGATGCCATCTAACCATCTCATCCTCTGTCATCCCCTTCTCCTCTTGCCTTCAATCTTGCCCAGCATCAGGGTCTTTTCAAATGACTCAGTTCTTTGCATCAGATGGCCAAAGTATTGGAGTTTCAGCTTCAACATCAGTCCTTCCAATGAATATTCAGGACTGATTTCCTTTAGGATGAACTGGTTGGATCTTCTTGCTGTCCAAGGGACTCTCAAGAGTCTTCTCCAACACCACAGTTCAAAAGCATCAATTCTTCAGTGCTCAGCTTTCTTTATAGTCCGACTCTCACATCCATACATGACCACTGGAAAAACCATAACTTTGACTAGATGGACCTTTGTTGGCAAAGTAATGTCTCTATTTTTTAATATGCTATCTAGGTTGGTCATAACTTTCCTTCCAAGGAGCAAGCGTCTTTTTATTTCATGGCTACAGTCACCATCTGCAGTGATTTTGGAGCCCTCCAAAATAAAGTCTGTCACTGTTTCCGCTGTTTCCCCATCTATTTCCCATGAAGTGATAGATGCCATGATCTTAGTTTTCAGCCAACTCTTCTTTTCACTTTCATCAAGAGGCTCTTTAATTCTTCTTCACTTTCTGCCATAAGGGTGGCGTCATCTGCAGATCTGAGGTTATTGATGTTTCTCCTGGCAATCTTGATTCCAGCTTGTGTTTCTTCCAGCCCAGCATTTTTCATGATGCACTCTGCATATAAGTTAAATAAGCACAGTGACAATGTATAACCTTGACGTACTTTCCCGATTTGGAACTAGTCTGTTGTTCCATGTCCAGTTCTAACTGTTGCTTCCTGACCTGCATACAGAAGAGGTCAAAAGCTAGAAAATCGGCATTTTAATCATTGACAGGCTACTTAAGAGGTGAAGGACTTTTCTTATTTCCACCACACGCTGACACTCTCTTTTTCTGAACCCATGATTGTTTCTGTGGTTCTGAGTTAGTGGTGACTTTTTTCCCCCTGCAATACTATTGAAGTATATTAAAATTTTATTGAACATTGATTTACAATGTTGTGTTAATTTTGGCTGTACAGCAAAGTAATTCAGTTACACCTATGTACATATATTCTTTTCTATTATGTTTTATCACAGAATATTGAATATGGTTCTCCATACTGTACAGTAGGACCTTGTGTATCCATCCTATATATAATAGTTTACTTCTGTGAATGTCAAGCTCCTAAGCCTTTCCTCCTCAATGATCCCCTTGGCAACCGCAAGTTTGTTCTTGATGTCTGTGAGTTTGTTTCTTTTCATAAATAACTTTATCTCTGTTGTAATTTAGATTCCACATGTAAGTGATGCACTGTGATATTTTTGTCTTTCTGACTTACTTTGCTCAGTATGATAATCTCTAGGTCCATGCTGGTTGTTGCAAATGGCATTACTTCATTCTTTTTATGGCTGAGTAATATTCCATTGTATATATGTACCATATCTTCTTTATCCATTCATCTGTCAATGGACTTCTAGGTCATTTTTATTGTTGTAAATAGTGCTGCTGTGAACACAGGGGTATGCTAACTCTTTTAAATCTAGTTTAGCATTATAATAAAATGAACCAATAATACCAACCTATGGAGTACTAATTTTCTCCAAGAAATGTCAAAGCCTACAAAGTAATTTGAAAGATATTTTAGGCCTTGCTCATTAATTTATTTATTAAGTGTCTAAAGAGCCCTTCTTGGCTCACTGCATATTCTTCTTAAGTCTTGTGGCTTCTGAAACAGGAGGGAGGCTAGGCTGCAGGGGCCAATGTGGTCCCCTTCCCTCTAGTGTGTCTCAGGGCTGACGTCCTAATTATTTTGGTGCAAATGAGCCTTCAAGTCCCATCTCCAACTATATGTGTTACTCCAAACCCTGAATGAAGTTGAGACAGCACAATGTGTGTGTAGGGGGGTTGTTTTTAAAACTATTGATTATTTCATAGCCTCTGGGCATCAGCAGGGACTCCAGCTTTCTGACCCACAATAGCGCCTATTGCTACCAGTTAGCAAAGAGGAGCACCCCACTCTAGTACTCTTCCATGGAGAGTCCCGTGGATGGAGGAGCCTGGTGGGCTGCAGTCCATGGGGTCGCTAAGAAGTCGGACACGACTGAGCGACTTCACTTACACTTTTCACCTTCATGCACTAGAGATGGAAATGGCAACCCACTCCAGTACTCTTGCCTGGAGAATCCCAGGGATGGGGGAGCCTGGTGGGCTGCCGTTTATGGGCACAGAGCTGGACACGACTGAAGCGACTTAGCAGCAGCAGCAGAGAGGAGTGTACTTTTGAGAAGGAGCTGACCCCAGAACAGGTACTGAAAATTTGTTCATGATGAAGGAACTGCTTTCTTGCAGCTGCTGCAGGAGAAGTATCTTTGGGACAGGAAAAGGAAGTTCCCTCTTCAGTTTACATAGGATGATAAGAGTTGTGATGCTCTGTTACATGGTGAAGACTAAACCAGAAGACACAGACACTCCTCCTGGACAGAAGGACCATGGCATGTTTGGATCCTGAGAGACCAGCCAGTCATTTTCCCAGGATGTGACTTTATTTCTTTACAGCTTCCTTATTGGGCTTCACTCAGGACCTTTGGTTTAAATTGCTCTTCATCGCAGGAAACCATCAAAAGAAAACAATCAAACAGACACAAGAGTTTTTAAGCACAGAATATTGGTGATTTAAATAGATCCTAAATACTTGTGTCACAAATATATTTTAGAGGATTCATTAATTCAAATAAAAACATTATGATTGAGACTGTCTGGAGAAATTATTGAAATATTTGCTGGAAAGCTGGAAATGACATGCAGTGATGATCTATGTAAACAGCTGACCTTTAATAAGAGATACTGTATGAAGGTAATCCATGAAACACTTGAAATAGATTATTTAAGTCAAGCCTCCCAACAACCCAGTGAGCTGCAGGCTCTGTTATTATCTGAATATATAGGGACCTGAGGCTAGCAGAGATCAAGCACCTTGCTTCAGGTGCTTCAGGGTGTACACTATGGCTGCATAATCTGTCTGTCTCAAACCCCCTAAGAATTCCGTTCTCCAAGGCTAATGTTGGCACAACATTCTAGAGTTGGGTATGGGACAGAGGTATGAAACTCAGAAACTGTCTTAAAAATGAACTTTTTTTTTTAACTTCTCTGGTGGTCCAGTAGATAAGAATATGCCCGCCAATGCAGGGGACATGGATCCGATCCCTGGTCCAGGAAGATTCCACACGCTATGGGGCAGCTAAGCCCGTGTGCCGCTGAGCCTGTGCTCCAGAGGCCTGGAGCCACAGCTGCTGAGCCTTTGTGCTGCAGCCACTAAAGCCTGCACACCCAGCACTTGTGCTTTGAAACAAGAAGCCACAGCAATGAACCTACGTACCACAATTCAAGAGAGCCCACGTGTAGAACTAGAGTAGCCAAAAATAAATAAAAGCCCTTTAAAAACGAACCTTTTGGTTTAAATTTCCTTAGTAAGACTTTATTAAAAAATCCCAATATTGTGGAAATTTTCAAACATATGCGAAGCTAGGGAAATTATTGGAGAAGGCAATGGCGTCCCACTCCAGTACTCTTGCCTGGAAAATCCCATGGATGGAGGAGCCTGGTGGGCTGCAGTCCACGGGGTCACTAAGGGTTGGACATGACTGAGTGTCTTCACTTTCACTTTTCACTTTCATGCATTGGAGAAGGAAATGGCAACGCACTCCAGTGTTCTTGCCTGGAGAAGCCCAGGGATGGGGGAGCCTGGTGGGCTGCTGTCTTTGGGGTCGCACAGAGTCGGACACGACTGAAGTGACTTAGCAGCAGCAGCAGGGAAATTACAAAGAAGCCCCATGTGCATAGCTCACAAATCCAACCATTTTCAGTACGTGGCTAAGCTGATTTCAACTGTCCTCCCCTCCACTTCACCACTGTTCTANCGGCAGGGAAATTATAAAGAAGCCCCATATGCATAGCTCACAAATCCAACCATTTTCACTACATGGCTAAGCTGAGTTCAACTGTCCTCCCCTCCACTTCACCACTGTTCTAGTTTCCTACTGCTGCTGAAACACATAACCGTGAACTAAGCAACTTGAAAGAACCCAGACTGACTCTTTTCAAGTTCTGGAACCCAGATGTAGGTCTCACTGGGCTACAGTCAGGGTGTTGGCAGGGCTGGTTTCTTCTGGAGGCTCCAGGGGAGGATCTGTTTCATCTCCTTTTCGGCTGCTAGTGGTCGCCTGTGTCCTTGACTGGTGACCCCTCCCTCCATCTTCAGAGCACATCACTCCAACCTCTGCATCTGCCATCCCATCACCCTCTGCCTGCCTCTTACAAGAGTCACTAGATGATGTCATTAGACTGACCAGAAAGCCAAACATAATCTCATCCCCAAGTCCTTAGCTTAATTATGTCTGTGACGTCCCCCTTTGCCATACAAGGTTAACATTCGTGGGTCCTGAATTTTAGGACTTGAACACCTTTGGGGAGCCATTATTCAGCCTATGATAACACCCAGCCTTCTACAAAAGTATTTTGAAGGAATCTCATTTTATTTAGCCCATAAATATATCAGTGCTCAGCACTCAGTTACTGTGTCGAGTCCGATGTTTGCGACCCCATAGACCATAGCCCACCCAGACTTCTCTGTTCGTGGGTTTTCCCAGGCAAGAATACTGGAGTGGGTTGCCATTTCCATCTCTAGGGGATCTTCTCAACCCAAAGATGGAACCCAAGTCTCCTGTGCCTGCTGCACTGAAAGGTGGATTCTTTACCACTGAACCACCTGGAAAGCCCTAAATATGCCAATACACATCTGCAAGAAGATAAAGACGTAAAAAACAAACAAACAGCAATACCATTATTGTTGCTGTTCAGTCACTCAGTCATGTCTGACTCTCTGCGACCCCATGGTCTGCAATGCCAGGCTTTCCTGTCCTTCACTATCTCCTGGAGTTGGCTCAAATTCATGTCCATTGAGTTGATTATGTCATCCAGCCATCTTGTCCTCTTGTCATTCCCTCCTCCTCCTGCCTTCAATCTTTCCCAGCATCAGAGTCTTTTCCAGTAAGTCAGCTCTTCCCATCAGATGTCCAAAATATTGGAGCTTCAGCCTCAGCATCAGTCCCTGCAATGAATATTCAGGATTGATTTCCTTTAGGATGGACTGGTTTGATCTCCTTGTAGTCCAGTGAACTCTCAAGAGTCTTCTCCAACACCACAGTTCAAAAGCATTAATTCTTTGGCTCTCAGCCATCTTTAGGGTCCAACTCTCACATCCATACATGACTACTGGAAAAAGCATAGCTCTGACTATACAAACCTTTGTCAGCAAAGTTACGTCTCTACTTTTTAATATGCTGTCTAGGTTCGTCATAGCTTTTATTCCAAGGAGCAAATGTCTTTTAATTTCATGGCTACAGTCACCATCTGCAGTGATTTTGGAGCCCAAGAAAATAAAGTCTGTCACTGTTTCTATTGTTTCCTCATCTATTTGCCATGAAGTGTTTGGACCAGATGCCAGGATCTTCATTTTTTGAATGTTGAATTTTAAGCCAGCTTTTTCACTCTCCTCTTTCACTTTCATCAAGAGACTTTTTAGTTCCTCTTTGCTTTCTGCCATAAGGGTGGTGTCATCTGCATATCTGAGGTTATTGATATTTCTCCAAGCAATAATTCCAGCTTGTGTTTCATGCAGCCCAGCATTTCGCATGATGTACTCTGCATATAAGGTAAATAAGCAGGGTGACAATATACAGCCTTGACATACTTCTTTCCCAATTTTGAACCAGTCCGTTATTCTATATCTGGTTCTAACTGTTGCTTCTTGACTTGCATACATGTTTCACAGACAGGTAAGGTGGTCTAGAATTCCCATCTCTTTAAGAATTTTCCACAGTTTGTTGTGATTCACACAGTCAAAGGCTTTAGCATAGTCAATGAAGCAGAAATAGATGTTTTTCTGGAATTCTTTTGCTTTTTCTATGATCCAGAGGATGTTGGCAATTTGATCTTTGTTCCTCTTCTAAATTTGATCTCTGTTTCCTTTTCGAAATCCAGTTTGAACATCTGGAAGTTCTCAGTTCTTTTACTGTTCACACCTTAAAATACCATTATCACACCTAAAAACATTAACAAGACTTTTTTAATATCATCAGATACGCAGTTTTCCCAAAACTTTATTTTGACATGTGGCTTATTCAAATTAAGAAATGGGTCTTAGGTTTCATTTATCATATAGGTTCCTACTCCTTTTTACTTCACTTGCTTGTTTCTGAAGTCACCAGTATTTTTATCCTATAGAATTTGACCACTTGTATCTTTGTAGTCATTAACGTGTTTCTTTTTCCCCATGTATTTCCCATAAACTGGTAGCTAAATCTATAGATTTGATTATATTGAGGTTTGATTTTATTGTTATAGTGCTTCAGTGATAGTGTTGTGATTTTCTATATAAGGAAGACAATACTGTCTGTTTTTTATCTCCTGTGGTGTTGAGATTGGTTGTTGGGTTCAAGTTTTGGGAGCCTCACATGTGAAAAGGCTGGCTTAAAGCTTAACATTCAGAAAAATAAGATCTTGGCATTTGGTCCCTTCAGTTCATGGGAAATGGATGGGGAAACAGTGGAAATAGTGTCAGACTTTTTTGGGGGGGGCTCCAAAATCACTGCAGGTGGTGATTGCAACCATGAAATTAAAGGATGCTTACTCCTTGGAAGGAAAGTTATGACCAACCTAGATAGCATATTCAAAAGCAGAGACATTTCTTTGCCAACAAAGGTCCATCTAGTCAAGGCTATGGTTTTTCCCATAGTCATGCATGGATGTGAGAGTTGGACTGTGAAGAAGGCTGAACGCCGAAGAATTGATGCTTTTGAACTGTGGTGTTGGAGAAGACTCTTGAGAGTCCCTTGGACTGCAAGGAGATCCAACCAGTCCATTCCAGAGGAGGTCAGTCCTGGGATTTCTTTGGAAGGAATGATGCTAAAGCTGAAACTCCAGTACTTTGGCCACCTCATGTGAACGGTTGACTCGTTGGAAAAGACTCTGATGTTGGGAGGGATTGGGGACAGGAGAAGGGGATGACAGAGGATGAGATGGCTGGATAGCATGAGTTTGAGGGAACTCCAGGAGTTGGTGATGGACAGGAAGGCCTGGCTGCTGTAATTCATGGGATCGCAAAGAGTTGGACATGACTGAGCAACTGAACTGAACTGAACTGGACACTCTTTGTATCAAATTTTCCATCAGTTTTTTGCCTAAAAAAAGTAATTGGTGATTATTGACTGGGTTTATTATTTCATTAGTGGACTGCAAAAAAAGATTCTGTTTCTATCACAGTCTTCATTTATTTTTTTTATATAAAATTCTTCAGTAGAAAAGAAGTTTCTTTGGGTCATTTTGAAGTGGGTTTGCGGGTATGTGGAAAGAGCTATGAATGGAGACTGCAGCTCTCCACCGGACATCTCCACAAAATAGTGCCGTTTTCCTGAAGGGAGGAAAGGTAATTTGTGAATGGTGATATGAGAAAGTTAGCAAATGTCTCAGAGTTTAAAAACAAAATTTCCTTCAATATCTATTTGATTGCTCTGATTTATAATTTAAGAAAGGAAATGCTTGATTCTTTTTCTTATGCATCAGTTTCAGAATAATATGGTTTTCTAGAATTCCTAAAGGTCAACAAAAAAGTTTGTTTGCACGTATATGTATGTATAGCATTATGAAGTCATGGATATTTAACATGTTTGTTATGTTTCAATTATTTGCAGACATAACCTTTTTCAAATTTTCCCATCATTGGCTGAGATCCCATTCACGATTGGCTCCTGAATTTTGCATCAACCAAAATGCTTCCTTGTTTTCTGATGGGCTCATCTTGAATATTTTCTGGCCCAAGTCAAGAATCAGTATTTTCTGCAAGGAGCTCTTATTACTCTTAGTAGGAAATGATATTTAGAGACCACAATTGGGCCCTGAGGGTGCTAACAGGTACTGGATTATTGTTATTTTTAAACTTCTAAGTAGACAGAGCTAGGATTTTTTTTCAGACAAAGAAATTATGTCACAGATTCACACTATTTCTAGGTCAAATTTATGATTACATAGTTTTACTTCTTTGATTTTATACTTGCGTTTCTTTTCTCTTATGCTGAAAAATTTTATTCCTTATATCATTAAGAGACTTGTATACCTATCTTCATTTATCTTTGTTATAAAGTATATTTGAATATATGTATGCAGTATATTATGACTTCCCTGGTAGCTCAGACGGTAAAGCATCTGTCTACAATGTGGGAGACCCGGGTTAGATCCCTGGGTTGGAAAGATCCCCTGGAGAAGGAAATGGCAATCCACTCCAGTACGATTGCCTGGAAAATCCCATGGACAGAGGAGCCTGGTAGGCTACAGTCCGTGGCATCACAAAGAGTCAGACATGAGTGAGTGACTTCACTTTTATGCAGTATATTGCATTATATATATATGTGTGTGTGTGTGTGTCTATCTATCTATCTATTTGTATATGTTCTATTGGGATTTCCCTGCTGACTCAGTGGTAACGAATCCACGTGCAATGCACAAGACGCAGGAGATATGGGTTTGATCCCTGGGTTGGAAAGATACCCTAGGGGAGGGATGGCAACCAACTCCAGTGTTCTTGCCTGGAGAATCCCATGGGCAAAGAAGCCTGGTGGGCTATAGTCCACAGAAGTCGGACATGACTGAAGTGACAGCGCATGCGGCACACACAGGTATATATTACATCATATTTGGTATAACCATTTTATGCATGGTTTCAGAATAACACTAACATTTTAATTAACAATATAATAACTGAAAACATCCTAAGACTTTGCAGTTCTTTTTGTTCTTAGCATATATCCCACTAGGGATGCAGAGTTAAATTACAGAGTTTTAAAATCACTTTAATTAATTCCCCTTGGTGTCATTCAACCATCAACTCAGTGCATAGTTAGCTCAGTGCACAGTAGGCTAACCTTTTTGTCTTTTATTTTAGTGATTGCTTCTTTTAGAAATATGGAACACAAAATTTATTTTCAAACTTAAATGTACAAAACAAGGTGCAAAAAAAAAAACAAAAAAAAACAAGGTGTAGTCAGAGAAGTATAGCGGTCTTTCTCTCGCTTCCGTCTCTTCTTGACTTTTTCTTACAGGAACCCATCTTAATTCAATTTTGGTTTATCCTTCCACTGCTTTTTAATAATATACCCACGTATTTTCATAACCCTCTCTTAGATGAAAGGTGCAGGACTGTACCTGCTGTCCTGCATTGGACAGCATTACTTGTGAATGTAAATGTTCCCAAGAGTAGGACATAGAACCCACAGATTGTTAAGCATCTTTGTTTTGTAAACCCAGCAGTCCATTTAATCAGAAAGGGGTCATGTTGTAAAGAACAGCGAGCCAGAATCCTCTTTAGATTTCAATTATGCAGAGCTCTGTTTGTGACCCATTCTGTGCTAACATTTTTATTTTCCTTCTCATATTCTAAGATCTCCCAGGACTCACAACAGTTATAATTAATTGTATAAACTGATTTTGGAAATACTGGTTTTTTTCTAACCAGGTGGTTTATCAAAAATATTTTTCTCTGTTACCACATGACAATTATAACCACAATTTTCAGAGTAATTAACATTCCAATAAATCACATATTATAATTTGCTTAACCATATTTCATTGAAGGACATTTTTTGTTTTCCAATTTTTTGTTACATGGAAAACTTAAAAATTAATTTCTCTTTGCTCAAGAGGCTTGAACCTTTGAACTGTTAGGATCAACACCATTTAACTAATAGGCACCTGTGTCCTTTCCTCAGCTCCTTGTTTCCAGGGGTGGAAGTATGAGCAAAGATGTAGCTCTTCCCCCAAAAGTATTTTTCCTAACAATTTCAAAAGAAGAAAACTGTGAAACATACATCAGATAAAAATAGACAGGAGGAGGACCGTTAAACAGAACAAACATCTTTGTGAAAATTCTCATTTCTGACTTTTTCCAAAGAAGATTTTTTATACAAGGCACATGCAAAGTGTGTCATAGTAGATTTAATATTAGAATAATGAGAAAGATTGTGATTTGGGTCAGATGACTATCTTAGAGCCTTCTAGGGGAACCTAGACAGCATATTGAAAATCAGAAACATCACTTTGCTGATTATATAAAGATCTGTATAGTCAAGGCTATGGTTCTTCATGTCCAGATGTGAGAGTTGGACCATAAAGAAGGCGGAGAGCCAAAGAATTGGTGCTTTTGAACTGTGGTGTTGGAGAAGACTCTTGAGAATCCCTTGGACTCCAAGGAGATCAAACCAGTCACTCCTAAAGGAAATCAGTCCTGAATATTCATTGGAAGGACTGATGCTGAAGCTGAAGCTCCAGTGCTTTGGACACCTGATGTGAAATGCTGCCTCATTGTAAAGGACCCTGATGTTGGGAAAGATTGAGGACAAGAGGAGAAGGGGATGACAGAGGATGAGATGGTTGGATGGCATCACTGACTCAATGGACATGAATTTGAGCAAACTCTGGGAGATAGTGCAGGACACGAAAGCCTAGTGTTTATGGGGTTGAGAAGAGTCAGACATGACTTAGCAACTGAAAAGAATGGAACAGAAGAAGATCTTATATTGCCCCAAGGCAGATTCTCCAGGCCCTAGAATTCACACTGATCCTCAACCAGAAGGCTGACAATTGTCCTCATTGCCCAGTACTCATTCAGTACCTTACTGGAAGCCACAGAGAACTAAGGAGCTTAGGCATTTCTTTTGATAATATGAGGAAAAACAACATACACATTTACTAAAAGATTCCTGCTGTTTTTTGGAGGTGACAGAAGAGTGTGTCAGTGATCCTATGGTTGCCAGTGTTTGTAGAGTGGAGAGTCTGAGCTGTCCTCTACCAGAATCTCGGTGAAGGAGAACCCCTATGAGTGGGCCTTGGGATGAGGGTGGCCTGGCTCACTCATGGGGCTGGGGAGAGCCAGTCTGAACAGGCAGAAGGGCTGTCGTACCTTGATGAACAGTACAGCTTGTTAGGCAGCATGGAGCAAACACAGGGGGCTTTAGGAGGGAGACTATATGTTTAGGCTGGATGAAACAAGTGACAACTGGTCTGTAAAGAAGAGAGGAAGGGCTCAAAGAAAAGCAGGGTTTTCGAAAAATTCGTTGGCAATACTATTCAGAATAGATTTAAAAGGAGAAAGAACTTGGAGTTAGAGAGGCCAGTAAGTAGGCTATTGGACTACCCAGGTGGCTCAGTGGTAAAGAATCTGTCTGCCGGTGCAAGAGATTCAGGAGACATGGGTTTGATCCCTGGGTCAGAAAGATTCCCTGAAGGAGGAAATGGCAATCCGCTCCAATATTCTTGCCTGGAAAATCCCATGGATAGAGGAGCCTGGTGGGCTACAGTTCATGGATTCACAGAGTCAGACACAACTGAGCGACTGAGCATGCAAGTTATTAAGATAAAACAGTCATGAGTTCATAGATGCAGGACTGATGTGTGGAGGAGGATGGAACTGGAGAAGAGACAGTAAAAGAAAGGGCAAATTTAACTAAAAAAATCTGTGGGTCTTAGTGACCAAGTGTAGGAAGGCACCGATATTGGTGCTTCCAGAATCTGAGGCAGCAGTGATTGGGAGAACAGGTAATAGACGTAATTCATTAAATGTAAAGCCCATTGCAACTAGGACCTAGATTCCTCCTTTGTAAAAACAAAACAAAACTTTCTTATTCTCTTTTTTTATCTCTTTTATACAACTATTTATCAAGTGCTCCCACTTCTGACACCTCTTCCCTGTATCCCCGGCAGCTAACAATCCAGGCGCAGTCTTTGCTGTCACAACTTGCATTTAATTAGGGAAGGAGGCAGAGGAGAGAATAAGATAATTTATGCAGTGATAAGTGTTGTGAAGAAGGGGAAATCGGACCATGTGCTAGATGGTGACTGAGGGCTCTTGCAGGTAGAAACCCTGGAAAGTGACTTAAGAGGAAATGCCCAAGGAGCCAGTCGTGGAAAGGCTTGGTGGGATTTCAGGACATTCTGGAAAATGAAAAAGATATCTTAAGACAAGAGAAGGCTTGGAGTGGGGCTTCCCTGGTGGCTCAGTGGTAGAGTCCAGCTGCCAATGAAAGAGATGTGGGTTCAATCTCTGGTCAGGGAAGATCCCACATGCCACGGAGCAACTAAGCCCGTGTACGACTGCTACTACTGAGCCTGCGCTGTAGAGCCTGGGAGCCGCAACTGCTAGGCCACGTGGCTCAACTACTGAAGACTGAAAGCCCTAGGACCTATGTTCTGCGACAAGGGAAGCCACCACGAGAAGCCTGTGCATTGCCACTAGAGAGTAGCCTCTGCTTGCCACAGCTAGAGAAAATAGCCCACACTGCAGCAAAGACCCAGCACAGCCCACCCCCCCAAAAAGAAAAATAGACTTGGAGTGTATGAAAGCTGAGGGCCCTGGATGGTTCCTAATAAGGGGAAGGAAATNCCCACACTGCAGCAAAGACCGAGCACAGCCCACCCCCCCAAAAAGAAAAATAGACTTGGAGTGTATGAAAGCTGAGGGCCCTGGATGGTTCCTAATAAGGGGAAGGAAATGGGAGCAGAGAGTATTTCAGTCAAAGTCTAATAAGGAGACAGAACTCAGACAAGTAACTTGAACAGGGACAGTATTCAGTTCAGTTTGGTTCCTTCAGTTGCTCTTTGTGACCCCATGGGCTGCAGCACCCCAGGCCTCCCTGTCCATCACCAACTCCCAGAGTTTACTCAAACTCATGTCCATTGAGTCAGTGATGCCCTCCAACCATCTCATCCTCTGTTGTCCCCTTCTCCTCCCGCCTTCAATCTTTCCCAGCATCAGGGTCTTTTCGAATGAATCTGTTCTTCGCATCAGGTGGCCAAAGTATTGGAGTTTCAGCTTCATCATCAGTCCTTCCAATGAAACCCAGGACTGATCTCCTTTAGGATGGACTGATTGAATCCCCTTGCTGTCCAAGGGACTTTCAAGAGTCTTTTCCAACACTCCAGTTCAAAAGCATCAATTCTTCGGCACTCAGCTTTCTTTATAGACCAACTCTCGCATCCATACATGGCTACTGGAATAACCATAGCCTTGACTAGGAAAGACCGTTGTTGGCAAGGGACAGTATGTGGGTGTGTTAAGGCACTTTAGTCATGCCTGACTCTTTGNCAAATTCTCTTTGAAATATTGCCTGGCCAAGCTAGGGCTACCGAATCAGACATGTGTGGAAGGACAGGAGGGAAGATTTAGGGCTCGTCTCGAGGCTGATAAAAGCCAAGTGTGTGTGGAAGGGCGGGGACAGATACACAAGGCTCGCTCACTGCCCTCGAGGCAGGAGATCATCCCAGGCAAGCTGCTCTTGGCTGCATCCAGGGGAGGGACTGAGTCTAGAGACATCTCACACACTTGGTGGTGAGAGGCTTCCTTGGCCAAGGCAGGCTGAGAAACCGCGTGGCTTCCTCAAGACCTGGGAAAAAGAAGTCTCCATTCCTTGCTTCAACAAATGTGTCCTGAGCATCCTCTGAGAACTAGGCAAGTTGCATTGGAACTCCAGGGATGGCAGGACCCCATTCTATCCCCATCTAGTTGGAGAGATAGGCAGGTGCATACAAGTGAGAGAAGTTCTGTCCATGGTACGGGAGGAACACCCTAGCCTGGAGTTGAGTGGTAAGAGATTTGGGGATTCAGGAGCATGTCTGGAAGAAGTGGAGTCTGCAGGGCTTCTAATAGGAGAGGGGGCATCAGCCAGGCAGAGAAGGGAAAAGCTCAGTAAGAGGCCCTATTCCTGCTATAGCTTTTTTCATTCCAGCCTGTGGTGAAAATAGTTACTCCTAGGGCTAAATGATGGAATAAATGTGTAGAAAGAAAAAAATAATAATTTGAATGGCTGAAAAGACTGCCTGATGGTACAAATTACTAGAGAGTTTTCAAAGCCACTTTGAAATGCCAAACAACCTGTATTTTATCTGTTCAGAATTGCAAATACTACAGAACTCCATTTCAGCCAGGAATACCAATGATTTTTAGTTGGGGATATTTTAATTTTCAAGTATCATATAGTCATGTAACATTTTGGGGGCCACATTTAATTTAATAACTAAGTGGGAGCAAATGTTACCAATTTCACACTGAGAGGAGCCCAGTGCATGAAGAACTACTGAATGTGGTTCAGAAAATGTTCATTGGAAATCTAGCAAGTAGATGGGAAAGATGGGCAGTTCAGGCTCTCACATCCCAGAGGGGAAGTGGTAAAGAATACAGGTTCCATACCTAGGTCAGGAAGTCCCTTGGAGTAGGAAATGGAAACCCACTCCAGTATTCATGCCTGGAAAATTCTATGGACAGAGGAGCCTGGCCAGCTACAGTCCATGGGGTCACAAAGAGTCGGACATGACTGAGCAACTGAACGCACAGATCCATGTTCTTATTCAGAAAGGAAAACTGGCCATGCTTCCCATGTGACTCACCTGCTGTCCTCTGCCTCCAGCCTTGGGTTTCATGGACTTGGAGACTCGCTCACCACTGCATCCCAGATTGTCCTGGTTAGCATCATCACCAACATCTAGGTGATGTGTATGCAAGTCATGGAGGAGGTACCTCTTTGGGTGAGGCTGAGCCCTCTGGGAAACAAACAGAACAGACTGCTGAGCTTTGAGGGAAGAAGGAAAAGAAGAGACAGCTTCTGGTGCTGTTTGCTTCTCTGATTCTTTCTGTCATCGCTTGTAGCCCCCTCAGTCCTGCCATGGGTCAGCCCTGCACAAATCCCTTTCTGTGTCCCTCACCCCACCTCCATGCATCGTGGTTAAGTCCAGATTCCAGAGGAAAGAGCTGGCTAGATGTGGGAAGACCTCTGTCTTGGACCCCAACCCACCACTTTCTCTTTGTGTGACCTTCGGCAAGTCACAAGACTCTTAGAGATGCTTCTGATGTGTGTATAAGGAGGAACTGAATTAGAGGAGACTGAAGTTCCTAAGCCCACCAGCTCCGAGTCTCTGCTTAGGCATGAAGATGCTTGGGGAAGCGCCTGTGGCATTCTTATCAGCCCTGACTGTGGTGGCCCTTGGTACACGCTTGCGTGTGATGTCCTGGGAAACAGGTGAGAGTGAACATGAGGGCCTCCACTTTCTTGCAGTTACATCCCAAGCTGGGGCCTCAGGAGCAGTGCACTGCTTAAAGAATGCACTTATTTAGGCTTAAAGAGAAATGCCAGCATTGCCAAAGATCTGTTGAAAGACAACTGCTTTGAAAAAAATTTCCCTTTCTGTTAAGACTAACAAGCAAACAAAAGCCCCTCTATGGCTCCTATTTCCTTTACCTTTTTATTTGATTTTTTTTAATCGGATGATAATCGCTATATAATAAAGCGTTGGTTTCTGCCATACATGAACGTGAATCAGCCACAGTAAGGAAGACAAGAGACAGCTTCTGGTGCTGTTTGCTTCTCTGATTTCTTTCTGTCATCACTTTGTAGACCTCTCAGTCCTACCCTAGGTCAACCCTACACAAATCCCTCTTGGTGTGCCTCCCTATTCCATCACAGGTTAGGCAAATAATATGGATAAAATTAGAGACTAGGGTAAAGTTGACAGTGATAGTGAGCCTAAAAACCAATGACTTAAAAAGGACATTCTTGAGAAAAGTGTTCTCAAAGCAAGAGAGATATAGTGGTAACAGGCCTGATGCTTCCCGCCAACACCCTGCCACCCTGGGCCAGTGGAGCACACACACACACTTATGTTCCTAGGAGGATGTACTCCTTGGGGATTTAAATAGGATGTCAATTTTGTTCTTCATCCTAGGCAGTGAATGTGTCCCCAAGGGGGCTGTGAGATCTAGAGACAGGAATCCATCCATCTAGTATCCTTCTGCCTCTCTTGAGGAAGCATCCACTAAAGAGTCATTTTCCCCAAAGCTAGAGGGAAGCAAGCTCCCATTGGCTACATCCTGAGCAAATATGCTATTCAGACTCTGCACCTGCATATTTGGCCAGAATTCGGGGATCTGGGGACCAGTGACCAACAGCAGTGACCACTCATTGCGATCTTTGTCTTACTTTTCTCAGGCTCATGGCTCCAGTTCCCAGTACAGCTGGGCGCTGCCTACCCTGAGACAAGTCTGGGTGTTAGCACTTTAGTGCACTTCAAGATCTGATTGGTCTGGGGACCAGAAGGGGATATCTCCTGCTAATGTTGTGCAGGGGTCCTGTCCATTCAGGCAGGCTCCCATGTGGTGTATACCCATGCATCTTAAACTATTTTAGCTACTTTGATTCTTAACACATCAGGCTCAACTTAATGATTAAAAAAAAATTCATATATGCATGGACCTGTGAGGAGGACTGTCTTTGCCCCACATGGTCTGGGTGTTGAATGAATCACTTGAAGGCGGGTCCTCAAGTTGTCTGAAGGCTCAGTCCCACTCATACCTGGCTATTGACTGGGCCTTTCGCTGGGGCATTCAGCCCAACACCTACACCTGGTCAATCCAAGTGACTCGGGCTTCCTCATGACATGGACCCTGGGTTCCAGGGCAAGTGATCTGAGAAGACATACCACCTATTATGATGTTGATCTGGAAGTCAGGCATGTCAGCTCCAGAGGATCCTTAAAGGACCAGCCAGGTTCAAGGGGGAGAAGTATTAATAATAATCTGTCTCCTGGCAGCACAGGTAAGGTTCTGGAAGTCCATAGGTTCTGCTGTGGCCACAAACACATTCCGCCCTGCCTAGGCTCAGCATGGGAACAGCAAGGAGGTTCTACCCGGCCCCTCCAGGCTGTGGTCCACAGGCAGGACTTCCACAGCTTTGTCCAACTGATGCTCATGACTCTGGTTCCATCTGGCCCTCTGTGGACAGATGGAATTTCTTTGAATGATGGAGAATTTTTTATCAGATTGATAAAATATGTACATCTTCCCTCTCGTTAGCTGTCACTCCTCATTTTAGGTCTTAAACTAATTCCATTCCCATGCTTCCATATGAGGGCATTATGGTAAAGCCATGAGCCATTCAAATAACCCCCAGGTCACACGCAGTGTCCTTTCAGTACAGGATCAGAATCTGTCAGTAGTGATTTGTGCAGGAGTGTGGTGGAGATTCTGTAACTTGAAGAGGCAGCCCCATGAGAGAATGCCAATCAGCTCTTCTGTTACTGATCACAGAACCTTGATCTCACTGAGTTTGTTTCCCTGTGCCTCTTTGTGCCTTTTAATCTTTTTTTTTTTCCATTTATTGAAATATAATTGATTTACAAGTTGTGTTTCAGGTCTATAGCAAAATGATTCAGTTGTTACATTTTCCATTATAGGTCATTACAAGATATCAAAAATAGTTCCCTATACTATACTATACTATACTATATAGTTGGTCCTTGTCGGTTATCTGTTTTATCTGGAGTAGTTTGTATCTATTAATTGTATACTCCTAATTTATC
>SJYW01049100.1:49148-61935 GCA_006410735.1 Raphicerus campestris | reverse complement strand
ATTCTTTACCAGCTGAGCTACAAGGGAAGCCCTGTTAATCCCAAACTCCTCATTTATTCCTCCTTTCCCTTTCCCCTTTTGTAACCATAAGTCTGTTCTCTGTGTCTGTGAGTCTGTTTTGTACATAAGTTCATTTGCATCTTTTTTTAGATTCCAGATATAACTGATATCATAAGGGATTTGTCTTTGGCTTACTTCACTTGGTATGATAATCTCTAGGTCCATCCATGTTTCTGCAAATAGCATTACGTCATTCTTTTTTGTGGCTGAGTAGTATCCCGTTACATATGAAATGGATATATATATATGTGCCTCACATCTTCTGTGTCCGTTCATTCATACTGATGCGTTCCTTAAGTACACCATCACCCAGCACAATGCGTTTCTCACGTGGGATATAGTCCTGAAGAGTACTTGTTGATTTCCTCAGCTTAATTTTTAAACCACAGTGAGGCTTCTTACCTCAGTTATCAGGTTTCTCTTGTCCTGCTACTTGTTATCATTTCAGACATCATACTGCCTTGCCCTTTAGAACTACTTTTGTCAGCGTTTTAAAGCAGCAGCTATTTCAATGTTCTTTATCCAGTGACTTAACCCAAGGTGGAGCCAGTCTGCTCAAGTCTGCAGCAGGTCACCGCTGATGAATAACATTTCTGCAAGCATATGCTCTGTTGGGTGTGGCAGTCTTTCATAAGTGAAGTTGGCAGCAACAGCAGTACTTACCTAACCAGCAATGTAACCTAAACAGTTTCTATTCCAAATACATTTTAATTCAGGAAATAATGTGTGTGTGTGTGTGTGTGTGTGTGTGTGATACATATGATTCTCTCATCACTCTAGATGTAGCCAGATGAGATGTTACCAGATACTTGTTCTTATCAAAGCAATTATTGTTATAATATAATATAATCCTTACCCTTTTTTTAGTACTTTTTATGAAGACCATTTTGAAAGTCTTTATTGAATTTGTTACGATATTGTTTCTGTTTTATGTTTTGGCTTTTGGCTATGAGGCATGTGGGATCTTAGCTTCCCCAAAAGGGCTTGAACCTGTACCCACTGCATTGGAAGGCAAAGTCTTAACCACTAGACCTCCAGGGAAGTCCCCCCCTCCTTCCCTTTCAATATGAGCTCTAGTTTTAAACTTTAAATATTTATATCTTCCAAATTTCATAGGCAAGGACATAGTCTTCTTTATGGGAAAATCACTAAGTAATAAAGTCCTTGGAGAGCCTGACCACGGAGTCTGTGAGTGTGTGGGGTGCAGGCATCTGCTCAGGCTAGCAACTGAATGCATTTTTGGATCCAAGTATAAACCTTTCTAGATAAATGTTTTTAGAAAGTCATTTTAATGAGAAAATCCTGCCCAACAAAGGAAATCCTTTCTTCTGTTTTAAATCATGCTTCCCCAGTTTAGTGAGTAGGACAGAATTTTGACATCAGCCCTAATTCAACACAGCTGGAAATTTCTGCCCGAACACTCAAGTCTACGGGTTTTGATCATGAGGTGAGTTACGCAAATTCTCTTTGAAATATTGCCTGGCCAAGCTAGGGCTACCGAATCAGACATGTGTGGAAGGACAGGAGGGAAGATTTAGGGCTCGTCTCGAGGCTGATAAAAGCCAAGTGTGTGTGGAAGGGCGGGGACAGATACACAAGGCTCGCTCACTGCCCTCGAGGCAGGAGATCATCCCAGACAAGCTGCTCTTGGCTGCATCCAGGGGAGGGACTGAGTCTAGAGACATCTCACACACTTGGTGGTGAGAGGCGTCCTTGGCCAAGGCAGGCTGAGAAACCGCATGGCTTCCTCAAGACCTGGCAAAAAAGAAGTCTCCATTCCTTGCTTCAACAAATGTGTCCTGAGCATCCTCTGAGAACTAGGCAAGCTGCATTGGAACTCCAGGGATGGCAGGACCCCATTCTATCCCCATCTAGTTGGAGAGATAGGCAGGTGCATACATGTGAGAGAAGTTCTGTCCATGGTACGGGAGGAACACCCTAGCCTGGAGTTGAGCGGTAAGAGATTTGGGGATTCAGGAGCATGTCTGGAAGAAGTGGAGTCTGCAGGGCTTCTAATAGGAGAGGGGGCATTAGCCAGGCAGAGAAGGGAAAAGCTCAGTAAGAGGCCCTATTCCTGCTATAGCTTTTTTCATTCCAGCCTGTGGTGAAAATAGTTACTCCTAGGGCTAAATGATGGAATAAATGTGTAGAAAGAAAAAAATAATAATTTGAATGGCTGAAAAGACTGCCTGATGGTACAAATTACTAGAGAGTTTTCAAAGCCACTTTGAAATGCCAAACAACCTGTATTTTATCTGTTCAGAATTGTAAATACTACAGAACTCCATTTCAGCCAGGAATACCAATGATTTTGTAGTTGGGGATATTTTAATTTTCAAGTATCAGTCATGTAGTCATGTAACATTTTGGGGGCCACATTTAATTTAATGACTAAGTGGGAGCAAATGTTACCAATTTCACACTGAGAGGAGCCCAGTGCATGAAGAACTACTGAATGTGGTTCAGAAAATGTTCATTGGAAATCTAGCAAGTAGATGGGAAAGATGGGCAGTTCAGGCTCTCACATCCCAGAGGGGAAGTGGTAAAGAATACGGGTTCCATACCTAGGTCAGGAAGTCCCTTGGAGTAAGAAATGGAAACCCACTCCAGTATTCATGCCTGGAAAATTCTATGGACAGAGGAGCCTGGCCAGCTACAGTCCATGGGGTCACAAAGAATCGGACATGACTGAGCAACTGAACACACAGATCCATGTTCTTATTCAGAAAGGAAAACTGGCCATGCTTCCCATGTGACTCACCTGCTGTCCTCTGCCTCCAGCCTTGGGTTTCATGGACTTGGAGACTCGCTCACCACTGCATCCCAGATTGTCCTGGTTAGCATCATCACCAACATCTAGGTGATGTGTATGCAAGTCATGGAGGAGGTACCTCTTTGGGTGAGGCTGAGCCCTCTGGGAAACAGAACAGACTGCCGAGCTTTGAGGGAAGAAGGAAAAGAAGAGACAGCTTCTGGTGCTGTTTGCTTCTCTGATTCTTTCTGTCATCGCTTGTAGCCCCCTCAGTCCTGCCATGGGTCAGCCCTGCACAAATCCCTTTCTGTGTCCCTCACCCCACCTCCACGCATCATGGTTAAGTCCAGATTCCAGAGGAAAGAGCTGGCTAGATGTGGGAAGACCTCTGTCTTGGACCCCAACCCACCACTTTCTCTTTGTGTGACCTTCGGCAAGTCACAAGACTCTTAGAGATGCTTCTGATGTGTGTATAAGGAGGAACTGAATTAGAGGAGACTGAAGTTCCTAAGCCCACCAGCTCCGAGTCTCTGCTTAGGCATGAAGATGCTTGGGGAAGCGCCTGTGGCATTCTTATCAGCCCTGACTGTGGTGGCCCTTGGTACACGCTTGCGTGTGATGTCCTGGGAAACAGGTGAGAGTGAACATGAGGGCCTCCACTTTCTTGCAGTTACATCCCAAGCTGGGGCCTCAGGAGCAGTGCACTGCTTAAAGAATGCACTTATTTAGGCTTAAAGAGAAATGCCAGCATTGCCAAAGATCTGTTGAAAGACAACTGCTTTGAAAAAAATTTCCCTTTCTGTTAAGACTAACAAGCAAACAAAAGCCCCTCTATGGCTCCTATTTCCTTTACCTTTTTATTTGATTTTTTTTAATCGGATGATAATCGCTATATAATAAAGCGTTGGTTTCTGCCATACATGAACGTGAATCAGCCACAGTAAGGAAGACAAGAGACAGCTTCTGGTGCTGTTTGCTTCTCTGATTTCTTTCTGTCATCACTTTGTAGACCTCTCAGTCCTACCCTAGGTCAACCCTACACAAATCCCTTTTGGTGTGCCTCCCTATTCCATCACAGGTTAGGCAAATAATATGGATAAAATTAGAGACTAGGGTAAAGTTGACAGTGATAGTGAGCCTAAAAACCAATGACTTAAAAAGGACATTCTTGAGAAAAGTGTTCTCAAAGCAAGAGAGATATAGTGGTAACAGGCCTGATGCTTCCCGCCAACACCCTGCCACCCTGGGCCAGTGGAGCACACACACACACTTATGTTCCTAGGAGGATGTACTCCTTGGGGATTTACATAGGATGTCGATTTTGTTCTTCATCCTAGGCAGTGAATGTGTCCCCAAGGGGGCTGTGAGATCTAGAGACAGGAATCCATCCATCTAGTATCCTTCTGCCTCTCTTGAGGAAGCATCTTGCTGTCCCATATCCACTAAAGAGTCATTTTCCCCAAAGCTAGAGGGAAGCAAGCTCCCATTGGCTACATCCTGAACAAATATGCTATTCAGACTCTGCACCTGCATATTTGGCCAGAATTCGGGGATCTGGGGACCAGTGACCAACAGCAGTGACCACTCATTGCGATCTTTGTCTTACTTTTCTTAGGCTCATGGCTCCAGTTCCCAGTACAGCTGGGCGCTGCCTACCCTGAGACAAGTCTGGGTGTTAGCACTTTAGTGCACTTCAAGATCTGATTGGTCTGGGGACCAGAAGGGGATATCTCCTGCTAATGTTGTGCAGGGGTCCTGTCCATTCAGGCAGGCTCCCATGTGGTGTATACCCATGCATCTTAAACTATTTTAGCTACTTTGATTCTTAACACATCAGGCTCAACTTAATGATTAAAAAAAAATTCATATATGCATGGACCTGTGAGGAGGACTGTCTTTGCCCCACATGGTCTGGGTGTTGAATGAATCACTTGAAGGCGGGTCCTCAAGTTGTCTGAAGGCTCAGTCCCACTCATACCTGGCTATTGACTGGGCCTTTCGCTGGGGCATTCAGCCCAACACCTACACCTGGTCAATCCAAGTGACTCGGGCTTCCTCATGACATGGACCCTGGGTTCCAGGGCAAGTGATCTGAGAAGACATACCACCTATTATGATGTTGATCTGGAAGTCAGGCATGTCAGCTCCAGAGGATCCTTAAAGGACCAGCCAGGTTCAAGGGGGAGAAGTATTAATAATAATCTGTCTCCTGGCAGCACAGGTAAGGTTCTGGAAGTCCATAGGTTCTGCTGTGGCCACAAACACATTCTGCCCTGCCTAGGCTCAGCATGGGAACAGCAAGGAGGTTCTACCCGGCCCCTCCAGGCTGTGGTCCACAGGCAGGACTTCCACAGCTTTGTCCAACTGATGCTCATGACTCTGGTTCCATCTGGCCCTCTGTGGACAGATGGAATTTCTTTGAATGATGGAGAATTTTTTATCAGATTGATAAAATATGTACATCTTCCCTCTCGTTAGCTGTCACTCCTCATTTTAGGTCTTAAACTAATTCCATTCCCATGCTTCCATATGAGGGCATTATGGTAAAGCCATGAGCCATTCAAATAACCCCCAGGTCACACGCAGTGTCCTTTCAGTACAGGATCAGAATCTGTCAGTAGTGATTTGTGCAGGAGTGTGGTGGAGATTCTGTAACTTGAAGAGGCAGCCCCATGAGAGAATGCCAATCAGCTCTTCTGTTACTGATCACAGAACCTTGATCTCACTGAGTTTGTTTCCCTGTGCCTCTTTGTGCCTTTTAATCTTTTTTTTTTTCCATTTATTGAAATATAATTGATTTACAAGTTGTGTTTCAGGTCTATAGCAAAATGATTCAGTTGTTACATTTTCCATTATAGGTCATTACAAGATATCAAAAATAGTTCCCTANACAGCTGGGCGCTGCCTACCCTGAGACAAGTCTGGGTGTTAGCACTTTAGTGCACTTCAAGATCTGATTGGTCTGGGGACCAGAAGGGGATATCTCCTGCTAATGTTGTGCAGGGGTCCTGTCCATTCAGGCAGGCTCCCATGTGGTGTATACCCATGCATCTTAAACTATTTTAGCTACTTTGATTCTTAACACATCAGGCTCAACTTAATGATTAAAAAAAAATTCATATATGCATGGACCTGTGAGGAGGACTGTCTTTGCCCCACATGGTCTGGGTGTTGAATGAATCACTTGAAGGCGGGTCCTCAAGTTGTCTGAAGGCTCAGTCCCACTCATACCTGGCTATTGACTGGGCCTTTCGCTGGGGCATTCAGCCCAACACCTACACCTGGTCAATCCAAGTGACTCGGGCTTCCTCATGACATGGACCCTGGGTTCCAGGGCAAGTGATCTGAGAAGACATACCACCTATTATGATGTTGATCTGGAAGTCAGGCATGTCAGCTCCAGAGGATCCTTAAAGGACCAGCCAGGTTCAAGGGGGAGAAGTATTAATAATAATCTGTCTCCTGGCAGCACAGGTAAGGTTCTGGAAGTCCATAGGTTCTGCTGTGGCCACAAACACATTCTGCCCTGCCTAGGCTCAGCATGGGAACAGCAAGGAGGTTCTACCCGGCCCCTCCAGGCTGTGGTCCACAGGCAGGACTTCCACAGCTTTGTCCAACTGATGCTCATGACTCTGGTTCCATCTGGCCCTCTGTGGACAGATGGAATTTCTTTGAATGATGGAGAATTTTTTATCAGATTGATAAAATATGTACATCTTCCCTCTCGTTAGCTGTCACTCCTCATTTTAGGTCTTAAACTAATTCCATTCCCATGCTTCCATATGAGGGCATTATGGTAAAGCCATGAGCCATTCAAATAACCCCCAGGTCACACGCAGTGTCCTTTCAGTACAGGATCAGAATCTGTCAGTAGTGATTTGTGCAGGAGTGTGGTGGAGATTCTGTAACTTGAAGAGGCAGCCCCATGAGAGAATGCCAATCAGCTCTTCTGTTACTGATCACAGAACCTTGATCTCACTGAGTTTGTTTCCCTGTGCCTCTTTGTGCCTTTTAATCTTTTTTTTTTTCCATTTATTGAAATATAATTGATTTACAAGTTGTGTTTCAGGTCTATAGCAAAATGATTCAGTTGTTACATTTTCCATTATAGGTCATTACAAGATATCAAAAATAGTTCCCTATACTATACTATACTATACTATACTATATAGTTGGTCCTTGTCGGTTATCTGTTTTATCTGGAGTAGTTTGTATCTGTTAATTGTATACTCCTAATTTATCCCCTGCCTTTCCCCTTTAGTAACTACATGTCTGTTTTCTATTTCTTTGTGTTTTTAAGCTTTAAAATTGTTTTTTTTTTAATATTTAGTTGTATGTCTTCCATACTTTTTCATTATGGCCTGAATTAATGCTCTTAGTGACTTTTTTCTTTATTATATTTCAGAGATGTGGAAAATACAACAAAATATTGAGAAGAAAATAAAAATGTACTATAATGCTGGCCCTCCAAATAATTGTTAATATTTGAGTATTTTCTCATTATTAAATATTCTTATATTAAAATGATTTTATTGGCTAAGTACAAATTGAATATACCAAGACTTATTTTAAACAGTCTCTTTATTGTTGGACACATGTTATTTCCTCTTTCTTGTACTCTTAATGAAATTACTTTTGCATTACTAAAATAATAATAAATTTTTATTTATATGATAAAGATTTTCTATATTTATTAAAATGCTTAATACATTTTAAAATATATATATAAATTTTATTTTTGTTAAATTCCAATAAAGGGACTTTTGAGTCATAGACTATAAATAATTTAAAGTTTTGCTGTTGTNTTACTTTTGCATTACTAAAATAATAATAAATTTTTATTTGACACATATGATAAAGATTTTCTATATTTATTAAAATGCTTAATACATTTAAAAATATATATATAAATTTTATTTTTGTTAAATTCCAATAAAGGGACTTTTGAGTCATAGACTATAAATAATTTAAAGTTTTGCTGTTGTCGTTGTTGAGTCGCTAAGTTGTGTCTGACTCTGTTGCAACCCAATGGACTGTAGCCTGCCAGCCTCCTCTGTCCATGGAATTTTCCAGACAAGAATACTGGAGTGGGTTGTCATTTTCTTCTCCAGATCTTCCTGACCTGGAGATTGAAGCTGCATCTCCTGCGTTGGCAGGCAGGTTCTTTACCACTAGCATTATCAGGAAAGCCCAAAGTTTTTCTGTATGGTCTTAAATCACTTTTCCAAATTCACACAATCACTATCAACCTGCACATAATTTTAAAATAAAAACAGGCAGGAATTATGTATTGGGGGGAATATGTAAAGCCATATTTTAAATGGACTTAATTTAGCTTTGATTTCTATTTGTTTTAGCCTTAAGATGAAAATTGAATCATTTGATTCCATCAAAGAGTGTCTTAAATTCCTTAGCTTCATGTTCTGATTCTGTGCTTTTGTGTCTCTTTAAAGTGTAATCTCCGTCGTATATATTTTCCCACTAACACTGTATTTTTCTCCTTCGTGTATGGCTTGTGGCTTCACTGCTGTCAATCATTTTTCTCCAGATGTTCTTTTTCTTGGTGTCTCATTTAGTTCATGCATGACTGTGCCATTACTCACCGCCCGTTGTCTTAACTTCCATGTAATTTGTCTACTCTGTAATTCTACATCTTTGAATGACAATGTTACTACTTTTAGAGCAGTAAAACATACATGTATTTGTGATTTTTGCATATTTACTGTTTTCTCCTCATCACTACTATGGTCAGTTATGAACAAACCTTCACACATGCTTCACATGCTTTCTTATATAAACGTGTCCATTTGTCTGCAAAATGGTATGTTGTCACTAAGTTTTTTGTACATATATTAATTTATAATATATTATATGTCTTCAGTATTTACGGTAGTTATGGGTACTTCATCTGCACTGTTTTCTTCTAATGTAGTTGACCATTTGGGATGTAAACTTTAGGGAATTCTGGAGTTGATATAGTGAATGTTAAATTACATATCTTGATTAAATGGTTATTTGGGGGCACCAATTATAGTATTATACAACTTGTAAACTCTAAGGACTTTTTAAATATTGCCACACCTGGGCATTTTGTTGTTTCTTTTCTAGCCATTAATTATAGCTTTTTTAGTAACTCTGCAATTTAATCTGAATATATATCTCAATTCTTTTCCCTATGCAAAATTATTTTTATATACCTTCTAGGACTTTCACTATTAGTTGGAAAAATATTAGTTTTACTTTTGGTTACTTTTAAATTCTGAGCTCACTTTTTGCTGCTTATTTATTTATTTATTATATTTTATTGAGATATAATTTACATATAACTGTATAAGTTGAGATGTACATTGTTTTTATATGATGCAGGTTATTACAAGATATTGAATACAGTTCCCTGTGCTATACAGTTGGTCCTTGTTAATCCATTTTTATGTATAGTAGTATATATACATTAATCCCAATCTCCTAATTTATCCCTCCTCCCCCTTTCCCCTTTGGTAACCATAAGTCCTTTTTCTATGTCTGTGAGTCTGATTCTGTTTTATGATAAGTTCATTTGTATCATTTTCTTAGATTCCACATATAAACAACATCATATGACATTCGTCCTTCTCTGTCTGACTTACTTAGTATAATAGAGATTCTAGGTCCAGTCACACTGCAGATGGCATTATTTTGTCCTTTTATGGCTGAGTAATATTCCTTTGTGTCTATATGTACCACATCTGCTTTATCCATTCATCTGTTGATGGACATTTAGGTTGCTTGCATGTCTTGGATATTNAATAGAGATTCTAGGTCCAGTCACACTGCAGATGGCATTATTTTGTCCTTTATTGGCTGAGTAATATTCCTTTGTGTCTATATGTACCACATCTGCTTTATCCATTCATCTGTTGATGGACATTTAGGTTGCTTGCATGTCTTGGATATTGTGAATAGTGCTACTATGAACACTGGGCTGCATGCATCTTTTTGAATTATAGTTTTCTTTGGATATACACCCAGGAGTATGATTGCTGGTTCATACAGCAGCTCTGTTTTTCGTTTTTAAATTAACCTTCATATTATTCTCCACATGGTGGTTTTGTACAGAAAAGTGACATAAAGAGGGCTCTTTGCTGGTTCATGTGTTGAATACAAGTATGAAGGGGAAACATTTCAGAAGGCGGGAGGTCCCAGACTTGGCTATTCATTCATGGAAACAATGAATGCCACGTGCCTACCATGTGTCTGACGTTGTGTCAGGAGCTCTGAACCCAGCAGCGAGCAAGCCATCATCNGAAGACATTTCAGAAGGCAGGAGGTCCCAGACTTGGCTATTCATTCATGGAAACAATGAATGCCACATGCCTACCATGTGTCTGACGTTGTGTCAGGAGCTCTGAACCCAGCAGTGAGCAAGCCATCATCGTCCAAGCTCTTATGGGGCTTGGCACGGATTGTCCCTTCTTTTATGGGACTTATGCCCTGGTGTGAGAGAGGGAAAATNGGAAACATTTCAGAAGGCGGGAGGTCCCAGACTTGGCTATTCATTCATGGAAACAATGAATGCCACGTGCCTACCATGTGTCTGACGTTGTGTCAGGAGCTCTGAACCCAGCAGCGAGCAAGCCATCATCGTCTAAGCTCTTATGGGGCTTGGCACGGATTGTCCCTTCTTTTATGGGACTTATGCCCTGGTGTGAGAGAGGGAAAATGAGTACTTGCACTGGTGATGATAGCAGCCGCACATATAATACACATCTCCTGGCATTTAGAGTCTCCTTGGGAATACTCTTGCACTGTTGGTGGGAATGTAAATGGATACAGCCACTATGGAAGAAGGTATGGAGATGCCTTAAGAAACTAGGAATAAAACCACCATATGACCCAGCAATCCCACTCCTAGGGATATACCCTGAGGAAACCAAAATTGAGAAAGACACATGTATCCCATTGTTCATTGCAGCACTATTTACAATAGCTACAACATGAAAGCAACCTAGATGTCCATTGACAGATGAATGGATAAAGNCAACTGAGCGACTGAACTGAAGAGTACAGTTGAGTAGCATTAACCCATTCACATTCTTGTTAAACTACCACCACTAGCCATCTCCAGAACTTCTTCATTTTCCCAAATTGAAACTCTGTCCCCATGAAACAACTTCCCAATCCTCCTCCTCCTAGCCTGTGGTAACCTCCATTCTACTTCCTGTATGTGGAATCATATATTTATTCTTTTGCATCTGGCAACTTCTACACAGTGTGTCTACAAGGTTCATCCATGCTGTAGCCGGTGTTAGAATTTCCTTCCCTTTAAAGGCTCCACTGTATTGTATGAATGTGCCACATTTTGTGTACCCATTCATCTCTCAATGGATATTTGGGTTGTTTCAACATTTTGGCTGTTGTGAATAACGCTGCTGTGAACATAGGTGTACAAATACCCATTCGAGTCCCTGCTTTCAATTATTTTGAGTATATTTGTTGTTGTTGTTTAGTCCCTAAGCTGTGTCTGACTCTTGTGACCCCATGGACTGTAGACCACCAGGCTCCTCTGTCCATGAGATTTCCCAGGCAAGAACACTAGAATAGGTTGCTATTTTCTGCTCCAGGGGATCTTCCCAATCCAGGGATTGAACCCTCTCTCTCCTGCATTGCAAGTGGATTCTTAATTCTGCATTTAACTTTTCTGAGGAACTGCCAGCTGTGTACCATAGCAGCAATGCAGTTTACATTCTTATCAACAGTGCACAAGGGTTCCAGTTTCTTCACATTCTTACTGAAAAGTGTTTTCTGCTTTTTTGGTACAATAGCCATCCTCCTGCTGTTGCTGCTAAGTCACTTCAGTTGTGTCTGACTCTGTGTGACCCCATAGATGGCAGCCCATCAGGCTCCCCCGTCCCTGGGATTCTCCAGGCAAGAACACTGGAGTGGGTTGCCATTTCCTTCTCCAGTGTATGAAAGTGAAAAGTGAAAGGGAAGTCGCTCAGTCGTGTCCGACTCTTTGCAACCCCATGGACCACAGCCTACCAGGCTCTTCTGTCCATGGGATTTTCCAGGCAAGAGTACTGGAGTGGGGTGCCATAGTGGTTGCATTTTTTAAAAATTGTGGTAATTTATTAATACACATAACAAAGTTTACCGTTTTAACTTTTTTGTGTGCAGTGCACAGCATCTTGGATCTTAACCCAATTCTTCAGCAGCAGAAGCTCAGACTCTTAATCACTGGACCACCAAGGAAGTCCCCATCATGACTATTTTAAAATGTACAATCTGATGGCAGTAAGTGCACTCACAATGTTGTGCAGTCATCACCACTAATTCTAGAACTTTCTTATTATCTCACATAGAAACCCCTTACCCATTAGCAGTCAACTCCTTCCCCACAGCCCCTGGAATTCATGAATCTACCTTCTATGGAATGGCCTTTTCTGGAGTTTTTATATAAATGGAATTCTATGCTATGCAGTGTTTTGTGTTCCCACAACAGTCACCTCAGGTTCAAGTGGAATGACTGACAGAACTCAAGAGAGGACTTTACTTACTGTTACTGATGTTGAAAACATGGCCTCTGTGCTGAACTGAATCTTCAGTTCAGTTCAGTTGCTCAGTCGTGTCCACCTCTTTGCGACCCCATGGACTGCAGCATGCCAGGCTTCCCTGTCCATCACCAACTCCCGGAGCTTGCTCAAACTCACGTCCGAGTTGGTGATGCCATCCAATCATCTCATCCTCTGAATGTCCAAGAACTGAATCTTGGAGACTGAGTTTTGGGCCAAGTAGAAAAGAACAGCTTTATTGCTTTGCCAAGCAAAAGGGGATATAGCTGGCCCCTTCTCTCAAACACTGTGTGTCCTAACAGCAGGAGGATTTGGTGAGGGGTTTATAGTACCAATTCTAAGGTGGGTTTGCTGATAAGATTAGGGTATATGAACCCTGCACACACTCTAATCTCGTCAGCAACCCCTCTCCATTAATCTGGTCTCA
>SJYW01049100.1:10056-25845 GCA_006410735.1 Raphicerus campestris | reverse complement strand
CCTTCAGTGGGGACTCCTGCTCTCAGCAGGATAAGAGCATCTGTAACAACCACACAGCTGGAGATGCTGGGAATGGAGACTCTGCTTCCGTAGAAGTCTTTGTAAGTAGGAACCTGCACCAAGGCTTTCTTCACCGGGATAGAAGTGTCTGATGCTTTGTGTCTGCCAGAGTTCCACTCTTTACAAGCAGAGTAAGAATTCCTTGACAGGAACATGAGGGGACCCAGAGAGACTTTGATAATCTCTGCTGTAGGCAAAGACACTGCTGAAGGGTGTTTTTAAAAATGAAGATGACATCCACTCTTATGAAAGATGGGAGAAAGTAAGAAAGTAGTAGGCTGGATGGCATCACCGACTCGATGGACGTGAGTTTGGGTGAACTCCGGGAGTTGGTGATGGACAGGGAGGCCTGGCATGCTGTGATTCATGGGGTCACAGAGTTGGACACAACTGAGCGACTGAAGTGAACTAATGAGGCCAGAGGGAGGCAAAAGATATGTTGTAAATTTGGGAGCGGGGGGAATGAACAAGTAAAAGACTTGTGTGCAATGGCAGGTCCCACACAAAGCACAGGAAATCTCTGATTCATTATTTGTCACACAAGGAAAATCAGATGCACAGATGGCACAAGCCAAGTGGGATCTTGCTAAGTGGAGTTTTGACTTTTAAGGGCAAGTGTACATAAGCATCTCTTCTGAGCTTGAGGAGCTGGCAGTCACCAAGGAGACACTTAACCTCAAGGGGTTTGAAGTGAATTAAAGTGTCTGGATATTTGTAAAATATTTTATGTGTTTGGCTGCGCTGGGTCTTAGTTGCGGCATGAGGAATCTTTAGTCACAGCATGTGAACTCTTGGCTGTGGCATGTGGTGGCTTAGTTCCCTGACCAAGGATGAAAACTGAGGCCCCTGCGTTGGGAACGCAGAGTCTTAACCCCTGGACCAGCAGGGAACTCTCTGTCTGGATATTTTGTGCTTGGAAGACCCTGAGCCCTTTACCATTGTGAGGCCAATGAACCATGGTAGGTCTCAGATGAAAGGAAGATTCTAGACTATGAATGCACAGATAAAGGGTTTCTTTGGTTCCGTGATTCTTTCCCATGAACAAGCAGTACTTGAGGTGCATGGCGTCAGGTCTGGACCTTGTCCTGGGAGGCTGTACCCTGCTAGATGCCCAGAGTGGAATTCTAAAGGCAGTCAGGAGACAGGCCAGTGGAAGACTGACCCAAAGCAAGTGTCCTCAGGGATGATACCAGCCCATCCACGTTGGGAATTGAGACTGACTCAGTTGGGGAGGTTGAGAACCAACACTGAATCATTTCTTTGCTCTCCCCACCCCAGCCCACCCCTTCTCCCTTTCTCTCTCTTGTTAAACCACCTTATTGTTAAATCAGCTATTCATTGGTGATGGTATGGCAAATCTGAAATCACAGCCACTAAGAAGATTGCAATAATTGCTCTCAAATTGCCTAGTTCTTATTTTTCCCTTTGTTATGTTATCAAGACACTATGACTCACTCTGCCATAATGCTTTTCCCTGAATCATAAAGAGACGCCTCTCTCCCATGGAGGAAGTGATGGATTTTCTTGAACTACTGAAAGACTTCCCCAATTAGGGGGGAAAAATTCATAAAGCCACATAGAATGAAACCTTTTATCCCTGACATTTCCAGAGGTAGGCATGTGATTCCCACAAGTCAGCCTAGTGGCATTGTTGGGATAAAAGTTGTATTTTGGTTTAGAACCATGATGGGAAGTTAAATAGAATTGTCAAAATGGCCATGTTTCCTGGGCTCATCAGAAACAGTTACCTGCATGGACTGAAGGGCTAAAATATTCATTCATGCCCATGCAACTACCAGAGAACTGGGAAGCTTGAGCACGGAAGCATCTGGGATAAAGATTCAGTACTAGAAGTTATCGCTGCATCCTTGTGCTCTCAGATCCCATGCTCACGCTCTAGTCCCCAGGGGGCGACTCTTGTCTCCACACCTCATTAAAAACTCTTTTTGTGTATGGCCTGCCAAATCCCATAGCATTTTCTCAGTCTTCATCCCACTTGACATTTTGGTAGCTAAGCCCAGTGTTGAAACAAATCTATTCTTCATTGAATCTCTCTCTTCTCTCTGGGGTTCTAGGACTCTACACCCCTCGAGGTTTCATCCTGCGTCAGTATTCTTGCTTGCTTATTCCTTCTCCTGCTTCAAAGATCGATACCCTGAGCCTCTGTCCTCAGATCTCCTTTCTCACTGGGTAATTTCATCTGCTCCAACAATTTTAACATGATCTTTCTAGAGATCACTCCCACAGTTATGAGACAATTGAAACTTTATTGAGCACCCCCATATGTTAAGTAGTTGTTGTTGTGGGGTCACTAAGTGTTATTGTTGCATCTCTTTTGTGACCCCAAAGACTGTAGCCTGCCAGGCTTCTCTGTCCATGGGATCTCCCAGGCAAGAATACTGGAATGGGTTTCCATTTTTAGGTGCTGGGTCCCTGATTCCAAACTGTGTGTGGCTCCTGACCCAGGAATTGAACCTGGGTCTCCCACACTGCAGGCGGACTCTACCGTCTGAGCTACCAGGGAAGTTATATGTGGCTCAGTATTTTCTTATCATTCTCAGATTTTGTCTTCAAGCTTTAGATTCTGCTGGAGATTCCTGTCACTACACCATCCCAAATTCAACATGTCTAAAGCCAATTTCATTTTGCTCTTCCTTCTAAAAATCTGTCTATCATTCAGCTGTCCTTGACCATAGTTCCTGGCATATTTATCTTCTTGGAAACAGACAAGAACCCTCACTATTACCTTATACTCCTTCCTCATCCCAAATCCAAACAGGAAAGTCTTAATGCTTTTAGCATTTCAAGTTTTTATATCTCTCTTATTTTCTCTATTCACTATCTTGTCCAGTTTCTCATCATACTTACTTGAACTATTGCTATAGGTTTCTAATTGGTTTCTTTGTCTTGCATGTCTCATAATTCAAATTCGTGGTCAAAGTTAACTTCCTAAACCAATGGTTAGATCAGGCTCAAAATCTTTCAGTGGTTTGTTGTTGCCCAGAAAATAAAATTTTTATTCAAGGGTGATCATTTTCTATAACCAGACTATCCTTCCAAACCCATCTTAAGCAACCTCCTCCCAGTTACTCTGGGTTACTCACTATTCCTCAAATTCTCACCTGTTTCCATACCAGCCTTTGCTCATGGTTGTGCTCACAGCCTTGATTCTTGGGTTTCATGTATCTCACTTCGTGATCATATATCCAGAGTGTGAGGAAAGAAAAGCAATGAAGCCCTGGGTTTGGGATCTGAGCAAGTGAGTAAATAGTGATATCATTATGGAGTTAGAGAAGAGCTTGAGGAAGAGGGTGAGTGTTTGTGTGTGTGTTGCAAGAGGTGTGCAGGAATGGAAATTGCCAGCCAGAATCTTGAGTAGGCAGCATATATTTAAACTGGACCAGGGAGTCATGTCCTGTTGTTTTGTTGCTAAATTGTGTCCGACTCTTTGTGACCCCATGGACTTCAGCATGCCAGGCTTCCCTGTCCATCACCATCTTCCAGCGTTGGTGATGGTGCTTAAATGATAATGCCATATAGACAGTGCTTAAAGCCATAGAACCATGTAGAACAAGTAGAAAGAGAGGAATACTTAAAAGAGAAAGAGTGTAAGTAGAGAAAAGGAAAGAAAGTCACAGGAGATTATAAGAGTTAACAAAATCTTTGGGAGGAGTTTTAATGTGAAGAAGAGCAGAAACATGATTCCATATTCGGCAGGGAACTTCCAAGGGATTTGCATGAATAATCTTAATTATAACAACAACCCCACAGGTAGTTACTGTTATCCCTCTTCTACAGATACAGAAACTTAAACTTATGGATCACTGCCTATAAAGAGGATGTATTGGATTGCCTCAGTCCAAAATCCGAAAAGAGCAATGATACCAGGAGATAGAAACACCTTGATTCCATTTTCATGTTGTCTTATGATTAAAATACAGTGATTTTTAGCTATCGCATTGGCTGATTCGCTTCTCTTCTTACGGAGTCTTGCACAGTATTTAGGTCACTGAACTAATTAGTCACTGAACTAATTAGTCACTGAACTAATCTATCGATGGCTTGCGACGCATGTTGCTGTTGTTTAGTCGCTAAGTCTTGTCCGACTCTTACGACCCCGTGTACTGTAACCTGCCAGGCTCCTCTGTCCATGGAATTTTCCAGGCAAGAATACTGGGATTGGTTGCCATTTCCTTCTCCATGGGATTTTACCGGCTGAAGGACTGAACCTGTGTCTGTTGCATTACCCGGGGGATTCTTTACCACTGAGCCACTTGGGGAGCCCTTGTAATATATATGGCTAGTTTTTCTTAGGTAACCCTTGAAAATGGAGAAGCTGGTGAGCACCCATTATTTCTTGGTAAACTGTTTAATTGGAACTTGGCAGCAGAGTTCATCTTCAATATGATTACAACTTACTCAAAGTTTATAATTAGGGTCCTCCTTCTTTCTACATCATTTTCCTTCTTTTTAGGAACTTCTGTTCTTCAAAGTACTTGGCTCTTTGATACAATCAGACATCTCTGGCACTCCAGATTTATGCATATATGATAGGCTAATCTGCCCTTCTTGAGACCAGCTCTGGTCCCCTACTCCTTCCCTTGGAAGCCTGGACACCCACATGACATGTGAATAAGGTAAGTCCCTTCCCTAGGTCTTTTGAAATTGTAGTTTTCATTCTGTCTACCCTCTGAAACATGGTCCACTGGAGAAAGGAATGGCAAACCACTTTAGAATTCTTGCCTTGAGAACCCCATGAATAGTATGAAAGGTAAAAAGATATGACAATAAAAGATAAACCTCCCAGGTTGGGAGGTGTCCAATATGCTACTGGAGAAGAGTAGAGAAATAGCTCCAGAAGAAATGAAGAGGCTGAGACAAAGCAGAAATGAGGCCCAGTTGTGGATGCATCTGGTGGTGAAAGTAAAGTCTGATGCTGTAAAGAACAACATTGCATAGCAACCTGGAATGTTAGGTCCATGAATCAAGGCAAATTGGAAGAGGTCAAAGAGGAGATGGCAAGAGTGAACATCACATTTTAGGAATTGGTGAACAAAAATGGATGGGAATGGGTGAATTTCATTTAGATGATCATTATATCTACTACTGTGGGCTAGAATCCCTTAGAAGGAATAGAGTAGCCCTCATAGTCAACAAGAGTCTGAAATACAATACTTGGGGGCAATCTCAAAAATTACAGAATGATCTCAGTTCATTTTTAAGGCAAACCATTCAATATCAGAGTAATCCAGATCTCTGCCCCAACTACTAATGGTGAAGATGAAGTTGAATGGTTCTAATGAAGACCTATGAGACCTTCAAAAAACACCAATAAAAGGTGTCCTTTTCATCATAGGAGAGTCAAGAGATACTTTGAGTAACAGGCAAGTTTTGCCTTGGAATACAAAATAAAAGAGGGCAAAGGCTAACAGAATTTTGCCAAGAGAATGCACTGATCATAGCAAACAACCCTCTTCTAGCAACACGAGAGACACCTCTACACTTGGACATCACCAGATGGTCAATACTGAAATCAGATTGATTTTATTCTTTGCAACTGAAGATGGAGATGCTCTATACAGTCAACAAAACTGACCAGTAGCTGACTGTGGCTCAGATCATGAACTACTTACTGCGAAATTCAGACTTAAGTTGAAGAAAGTAGGGAAAACCACTAGGCCATTCAGTTAAGGCCTAAATCAAATCCCTCATGATTATACAGTGTATAGATTCAAAGGATTCTATCTGATAGAGTGCCTGATGAACTATGGATGGAGGTTCATAACATTGTATAGAAGCCGGTGATCAAAACCATCCCAAAAGGAAAGAAGTGCAAGAAGGCAAATGATTTTCTGAGGAGGCCTTACAAATAACTTTGAAAAGAGAAATGAAAGGCAAAGGAGAAAAGGAAAGATATACCCATCTGAATGCAGAGCTCCAAAGAATAGAAAGGAGAGATAAGAAAGCCTTCCTCAGTGATCAATGCAAAGAAATAGAGGGGAATGATAGAATGGGAAACACTAGAGATCTCTTCTAGAAAATTGAAGATACCAAGGGAACATTTCATGCAAAGATGGGCACAATAAAGGACAGAAACAGTATGAACCTAAAAGAAGCAGAGGATATTAAGAAGAAGTGGCAGGAATACACAGAAGAATTGTACAAAAAAGATCTAAATGACCCAGATAACCACAATGATGTGATCACTCACCTAGAGCCAGACATCCTGCAGAGTGAAGTCAAGTAGGCCGTAGGAAGCATCACTACTGGAATGTGAAGTCAAGTGGGCCTTAGAAAGCATCATTACGAACAAAGCTAGTGGAGGTGATGGAAGTCCAGCTGAGCTATTTCAAGTGCTAAAAGACGGTGCTGTTAAAGTGCTGCACTCAATATGCCAGCAAATTTGGAAAACTCGGCAGTGGACACAGGGCTGGAAAAAGTCACTTTTCATTCCAATCTCAAAGAAGGGCAATTCCAAAGAATGTTCAAACTACCACACAAATGCACTCACTTCATATGCTAGCAAGGTCATGCTCAAAATCTTTCAAGCTAGGCTCAAAATTCTCCAAGCCAGGCTTCAACAGTACATGAATTGACAACTTCCAGATGTTCAAATTGGATTTAGAAAAGGCAGAAGAACCAGGAATCAAATTGCTCACATCTGTTCAATCTTAGAAAAAGCAAGGGAATTTCAGAAAAACATCTGCTTCATTGACTAGGCTAAAGCCTTTGACTGTGTGGATCACAACAAACTGTTGAAAATTCTGAAAGAAATGGGAATACCAGACTACCTTATCTAACTCCTGAGAAACTGGTATGCAGATCAAGAAGTGACAGTTAGAACTGAACATTGAAGAACAGACTGGTTCAAAATTGGGAAAAGAGTATATTAAGGCTGTATACTGTCAACCTGCTTATCTAACATATGCAGAGGACATCATTCAAAATGCTGGGCTGGATGAAGCACAAGCTGGAATCAAGATTGCTGGGAGAAATATCAGTAACCTCAGATGTGCAAATGATACCACCCTAATGACAGAAAGCAAAGAGGAAATAATGAGCCTTTTGATGAAGGTGAAAGGGGAGAGTGAAAAGGCTGGCTTAAAACTCAAAATTCAAAATATGAAGATCATGGCATCCAATCCCATCACTTCATGGCAAATAGTGGCAGGGTGGGAGGGAATGGAAACAGTGACAGGCTTTATTTTCTTGGGCTCCAAAATCACTGCAGATGGTGACTGCAGCCATGAAATTAAAAGACACTTACTCCTTGGAAGAAAACCTATGACAAACCTACACATCGTATTAAAAGCAGAGACATCACTTTGCCAGCAAAGGTCTGACTAGTCAAAGCTATGGTTTTTCCAGTAGCCATATAGGGATGTGAGAGTTGGACCATAAAGAATGCTGAGCATTGAAAGACTGATGTTTTCAATATGTGGTGCTGGAGAAGACTCTTGAGAGTCCCTTAGACTGCAAGGAGATCAAATCAGTCAATACTAAAGGAAATCAGCCCTGAATATTCATTGGAAGAACTGATGCTGAAGCTGAAACTCCATTTCTTTGGCCACGTGATGCAAAGAGCTGACTCCCTGGAAAGACCCTGATGCTGGGAAAGATTGAGGGCAGGAGGAGAAGAGGGCAACAGAGGATGAGATGGTTGCATGGCATCTTCGACTTAATGGACATGAGTTTGAGCAAATCAGGGGGATAGTGAAGGACAGGGAAGCCAGCCATGCTGCACTCCATGGAGTCACAAAGAGTTAGACATGGCTGATTGACTAAATAACAACTTCCCAATGTGCAAGTGATAGTTGGACTTTGCCTGGTATTACTGAATCACAGGACAATAGTCATGAAAAATATAAGAAGCAGCTGGTCAAGTAAATTCTTCCGTGTTCCTGGGATTTGAGAAGGAGAGAAAATAGAAATGGTAGTGGTAGGAGATATTTCTTTCTTTCCCTGATTAATAATCCTTATGTTCCCTAGCACAGAAGGAAGATCTGAGCAGAATACGCCAAAGAATGATTAAAAATTAATGAAGTATATAACAACCAATAGACCAAAGCTTATCCATTCAAGGGACTAATGTTTAAAAGGTAGGCTTTCCAGGAGATGATAGTCTTACTTTAATGAGTCTAATTCCTCTTTTTGAATTGTCTTCAGATCCATTTTCTACACCTCACCACCCTGGGCACACAAGCCTGTGTACACTTGCCCTCGTCCAGAGAAGTGATGTGAATTTGGCCACCATGTTCCAATTTCGCAAGGGGTTATCTCCTTCCATTCAAATGATTGGAAGCAAGGTTGTCTGAGTAATGTAGTTCTTTCCTGGGATACAGTGAAGAGATGAGAAGGAAGTGAGAATGGATGCTGGTTCCTGAAAATGTCAAGCACGATTACTGCTCACATTTGTTACACTGAGAAAACTGTCATGGAAACTGAAGGGAAGAGCTGTGATCTGAATACAGGTTTACCATAATCAGTACTTCCCTGATAGCTCAGTTGGTAAAGAATCTGCCTGCAGTGCAGGAGACCTCAGTTCGATCCCTGGGTAGGGAAGATCCCCTGGAGAAGGGATAGGCTACCCACTCCAGTATTCTTGGACTTCCCATGGCTCAGCTGCTAAAGAATCTGCCTGCAATGTGGGAGATCTGAGTTTGATCCCTTGGCTGGAAGATCCCTTGGAGAAGGGAAAGGCTACCCACTCTAGTATTTTGGCCTGAAGAATTCCATGGGCTACAATCCATGGGATCGCAAAGAGTCAAACATGACTGAGCCACTTTCGCTTTCAATTTACCTTAATCTAAGCTCATACTCTTAACTGGTACGATGTACTTTGCTGTGTTTGACTGTGATTAACTTCAGGTTGTTTTCAAAGAACAATATATGCCTTCAAAAAAGATCTGGCACACTTAAAGTTTTCCAAAACTGACTCTGAAGACAGTTTCGAAACTGAAGTTTCAAAAATGTTTTGCATTATGACAGTAACACTAGAAAAAAGTTTAAAAGCTTCTCAAAGAATCAAGACCATTTTGGTGGTTGTATAAATTATGAAATTTTCAATGACTCAAAATTCCTGCTAAAATATGGCATCTACCACCTCTGCTTGTTTTCCGTTGATGGAAGCACATCACAGACCCCAGTCCAACATCAGCAGAGTGCAAGCAATTCCCCACTCATTGGAGGCATGAACGTCCTATAACTGTGGGCAGTATAGCATAGGGGAAAGTAAATATTTTGAAAAAAAAAAACACAAAATAATCTACCATAGCTTATGAAAAAGGAAAAAGAGGACAGGGAAACAAACCAGACAAAGAGCCAACTTAATAACAACAAAGTTGGAAAGTAAAATGCTTTTTCCAAGAGTCATAAAAGAAAATAGAAACATATTGGTCTGTTTATTAGATTCATGGCAAGGTTGAATGGAAAGACTTCTCATNCAACTTAATAACAACAAAGTTGGAAAGTAAAATGCTTTTTCCAAGAGTCATAAAAGAAAATAGAAACATATTGGTCTGTTTATTAGATTCATGGCAAGGTTGAATGGAAAGACTTCTCATAACTAAAAAGGAAAGAAATAATTTTGCAACTGAAAATACAGAAATTTCCAGAGACTGCCCCCTTGGAGATCAAATAATTTGGACATAATCATGTCAAACAACTGTGTTGCCACCACACACACTGGATCAGGGTAGAATATAATTTAAAATTGCTCAGATTAATGGAATATGTTAAAATCTGAAAAACCTAATAATTAAATCCTGAACTATCTGGGAGTCACAAAGTAATCTTTAGAAAATTACAAAGGACTGGCACATAAAGGGGCTTCCCAGGTGGCTCAGTGGCAAAGAGTCTGCCTGCCAATGCAGGGGATGCAAGAGATGTGGGTTCAATCCCTGGCTCAGGATGATCCCGTGGAGAAGGAAATGGCAATGTACTCAACTAGTCTTACTTGGAAAATCCCATGGACAGAGGAGCCTGGAGGGCTATAGTCCATTGGGTTGCAAAGAATCAGACATAACTTAGTGACTGGGCCCACAGCACAGCATATAAACAGTGAAAAATATNGAAACATGTACCCCAATGTTCATTGCAGCACTGTTTACAATAGCCAGGACATGGAAGCAACCTAGATGTCCATCAGCAGACAAATGGATAAGAAAGCTGCGGTACATATACACAATGGAGTATTACTCAGCCATTAAAAAGAATACATTTGAATCAGTCCTAATGAAGTGGATGAAACTGGAGCCTATTATACAGAGTGAAATGAGTCAGAAAGAAAAATAACAATATAGTCTATTAACACATATATATGGAATTTAGAAATATGGTAATGATGACCCTATATGCAAGACAGCAAAAGAGACACAGATATAAAGAACAGACTTTTAGACTCTGTGGGAGAAGGTGAGGGTCATATGATTTGAGAGAATAGCATTGAAACATGTATATTACCATATGTGAAATAGGTCACGAGTTCGAGTTTGATGCATGAGACAGGGCACTCAGGGCTGGTGCACTGGGATGACCCTGAGGGATGGGATGGGGAGGGAGGTAGGTGGGGGTTTCTGAATGGGGGACACATGTACACCCATGGCTGATTCATGTCAATATATGGCAAAAACCACTACAATATTATGAAGTAATTAGTCTAGTCTCCAATTAAAATAAATTAATTTATTAAAAGAAAGAAGTGTTTTTAAAAGTTTGGTTTGGATGCATGTAAAATAATTTTTTCTCTATGGCTAGAATAACCTACTCTATGGCCTTGTCTTGCTGGAGTCTTCACTGAAAGCTCAGCATATTCAATGATGGCTTAAGTGTCTTCCTACTTGTACAAATTTTAATAGCTTCCAGGAAATGTTCTTTCTCCTAGTACTTGTTTTATATCCAGTTGTTATTTGCGAGAGTGAGTGGTTTCTTGCTCTTTACACGAAAGCCTAGCATTTGACCAACGCCTCACGAGTGCTCTAGCACAGCTTTCTTTTACATTCTCTCTTGAAACCTGTTCTGAAAATTTCAGCTGACTTGGTACCCCAAGCTCCAATGTCTGTCTTCTCTGCTCAGTGAAATCACTGTGGTCTGCTTTATCACCATCTGGAAAGTGCTTCCCATAAGAAAGTTTGAGTAATTCTGAAGTTTTCCTCAGTTTTTCCTTTCTATAGAAATCACAGACCTGTGCTGCCTGTGGTCCAGTCTCCAAAAACAGGAATTTAATATATTTTTTCAGTTGCAGATTTATAAATGACAGAGGAAGATAGTCTCATATTAGTTTCTCAGCATGATTTATGGTAAAATCTATTTAGAAAAGTTTTGCAATGTCTATCAGAAACTACAATGTATTCTACTCTTTCAAACCAATAAAATATTAATTCTAAGAATGTAACTTAAATAAATCATCCAAACACATAAAAATATACATGCATCAAGAATATAATATTCTTATAGCATGCTGCTGCTAAGTCGCTTTAGTCATGTCCGATTCTGTGTGACCCCATAGACAGAAGCCCACCAGGCTCCCCTGTCCCTGGGATTCTCCAGGCAAGAACACTGGAGTGGGTTGCCATTTCCTTCTCCAATGCATGAAAGTAAAAAGTGAACATGAAGTTGCTCAGTCGTGTCCGATTCTTAGCGACCCCATGGACTAAGCCTACCAGGCTCCTCCTTCCACGGGATTTTCCAGGCAAGAGTACTGTAGTGGGGTGCCATTGCCTTCTCCATTTTATAGTATAACTAATAGCAAATAAAAAATTATGAGAAATCCAAATAACTAAAATATAGGAGTAGTTATATAAATTATGATTAACTAGCTTAATGGAATATTATATGGTCATTACAAATTATGATTTTGCAAATTTTGAAATAAAACAAAAATTTTAATGTAATAATAGACAAAAAGAGGAATACTATTTGTTCCTATAACTATACCTATTAATCTAAAGATATCTACATATGAAAAATTATATAAATTTAAGTCACTATCATAAGGTGGTGGGGTTTAGATTTTCTCTCATGTAAGCTCAAATATTTTATTAACATGAACAGATTTTTTTTCTATATCACTTTCAACTGTAGAAGGTGATATGGGGTTTAGTGAACAGCTGGGTTTAACACCAAAGGGAATCAGGGTTCTGAATTTCCAGGAACATTATCAGGTAAGTAAATAAAAAGGAGGAACTATAAAATTTCATTCATAAAAATAAATCATGTGAAGATTTGAGGATGGGCTATTAAAGCTTAGGAGACTTGAGAAGGATAAGGTAGACCAGGTAGAGAGCAGGGGTAGTACCAAGCCTGAATTCATTCAGGACCAGTCAAACTTATGTATGGAACTATTTTGTTGGTGTTGTGTTTGTTTACTTATTTTTAAAATTCGTAATTCAAAATGGGATGTAAGTAGAAGAGAAACACATCAGAAAGTAGTTATAAAGACTTAATAGGTTGAGAGTTGAAAGCAGCGAGGGACCAAAGAGAGAACGTGGCTGAGATAACCTCAGAGGAAGGCAGAGCTGGAAGAAATCCATTCGTAGAACCATGAAATCAGGGGAACAGCATTAGCAAGATTTGTTCAGTGATATATGATTTAAACAAAAAATCCCCATGTCCACACACACATGTGCCTAGTCACTCAGTTGTGTCCAGCTTTTTGTGACTCCATGGACTGCGGCCTGCCAGGCTCTTCTGTCCATGGGGATTCTCCAGGCAAGAAAAACTAGAGAGGGTTGCCATGCCCTCCTCCAGAGGATCTTTTCAACCCAGGGATCAAACCCAGGTCTCCCGCGTTGCAGGCAGAGTCTTTACTATCTGAGCCACCAGGGAAGCCCAAGAATACAGGAAGGGTGGCTTATCCCTTCTCCAGGGGATCTTCTCAACCCAGGAATCAAACCAGGGTCTCCTCTACTGCAGGCGGATTCTTTACCAATGGAGCTACCAGGGAAACAGGTACATATTGCTCTATAATTTATTGTTGTTTAGTCACAGACTCATGTCCCCTGTGCTGTGACCCCAAGGACTGCTGTGCTCCAGGCTTCCCTGGCTTTCACTATCACCCAGAGTTTAATCAAACTCAGATCCATTGAGTCGGTGATGCCGTCCAACCATCTCATCCTCTGTCATCCCCTTCTCCTCCTGCCCTCAATATTTCCCAGCATTAGAGTCTTTTCCAATGAGTCAGCTCTTGACATAAAGTGGCCAAAGTATTGGAGCTTCACCTTCAGCATCAGTCCTTCCAATGAATTTGCTAAGTCACTTTAGTCGTGTCCGACTCTGTGCAACCCCATAGATGGCAGCCCACCAGGCTCCTCCATCCCTGGGATTCTCCAAGCAAGAACACTGGAGTTGGTTGCCATTACCTTCTTCAGGGTTAATTTCCTTTAGGATTAACTGATTCGATCTTCGATTTAAGGGACTCTCAAGAGTCTCCTCCAGCACTGCAGTTTGAAAGCATCAATTCTTTGGCATGCTATGATTTACTTTCCATGTAAATACATAAAGATCTGCATTATCCTTTTCTATGGCTTTACAGTAGTCCAATGGAATTATTTAATCATTCCCTTCAATTGCTTCTAATAAGGGCTCTAGAGAGCAGTGCCTTTTAACAGCTTGTACAATTATGGGCAATATTACAAAGTTCCAGGAAGAAAAGGGATCCTGGAGAAAATAGGCCAAATAATCAATGAGCAGGATTAGCATTAATGCACCAAATCAAATTTTCTACAGCATAAGATAAACAACTTGGCCATTTATAGAGTGATATAGACCATGATTTGTAAGTTTGTATTAGCTCTGGATTTAAGTACCCTGTTCTTATTTGAAATAGTTTGTCATAACTATTTTATGAGCAAACATGGGTCGTTATTTAACTGTTAAGATTAGCTCAACTCAGAATCATGGGCCAAAACTTTTCTGCAGAAGTGGTGGAGGTACCACCTCCACCTCTTGCACCTCCGCCTCTTGCACCTCTGTTGGCTCTGTTATACTCCTCTCAATAATCTTGAATCCCCATATTTCAGATTTTTATTTTCCTCAGACTATGCTCATCCAGTATCCCATTCTCTTTTAAGTATCCGTTAGCTGCTTTTATTGTTCAGTTGCTAAGTCGTGTCCGACTGCTTGTGACCCCATGGACTGCAGCATGCCTAGGTCCTTTGTCTTATGCTATCTCCCGGAGTTTGCGCAAACTCATGTCCATTGAGTCCGTGATGCCATTCAATGATCTCATCCTCTGTCACGCCCTTCTTACCCTGCCTTCAATCTTTCCCAGCATCACGATCTTTTCCAACTAATTGACTCTTTGCTGGGGGCCAACCTTCAGCATCAGTCCTTCCAATGAATATTCAGGGTTGATCTCCTTTCTAATTGACTGGTTTGACCTTCTTGCTGTTTGAGGGACTCTTGAGAGTCTTCTCCAGCACCACAATTCAAAAGCATCAATTCTTGGATGCTCAGCCTTCTTTATGAACTGACTCTCACATCTGTATGTGACTACTGGAAAAACCATAGCTCTGACAAAGGGACCCGACTTTGGATGGGTTATCTGCTGACAGAGATGCTGGAGGGACAGGACACTGGGAGGAAGTCTCATGGGACCACTGGCTTCTTTCCCATCCTGTCACCCTTCCACAAATGATCTAGCCTTCTTTGGTTCGAGCATAGTTTTCTAACCACTTCAAAACACAGCTTTCCTCATGCCTGAATTTCCTTACAGATTAGTCTTTCTCCTGCTTGGGAAATCTCATAGCTCTGTGCTCTTACTTCTCTGCTTGATTTGGAAGTTCCTTTCACTTAGACTCTTCTGAAATGATCCAAACTCACCCCCTTTCCCACTGGACCACACACCAGTCCCCCAGTGGTCCCTAAATCCTTTGTTCTTCTTTCAGCTCTAGACCAGCACTTCTGATGGAACAAGTAGCAAGCTGTAATTTAAAATTTTCCAATAGCCACATTTAAAGAAAATAAAGAGAAATGGATGGTGTATATTAAGTTTAATCATGCTGTACACCTTGAAGGTACGCAGTATTGTATGTTACTACAGGGGCTTCCCAGGTGGGGCTAGTGGTAAACAATCTGCCTGCCTAATTCAGGAGACATTAGAGACTCACGTTTGATATCAGGGTTGGGAAGATCTCCTGGAGGAGGGCAGGGAAACTCATCCCAGTGTTCTTGCCTAGAGAATCCCATGGACAAAGGAGCCTGGTAAGCTATAGTCCAAGAGTTGCACAGAGTTGGACACAACTGAAGCATCTTAGCATGCATGTACACCAGCATGTCAATTACATTCCAATAAAATTTGAGGGAAAAAAGAAATGGATGAAAGTAATTGTAAGAATCTATTTTATTTAGCCCAGTATATCCAACAGATATGGTTTTTCCAGTAGTCATGTACAGATATGAGAATTGGACCATAGGAAAAGATTGAGCACTGAAGAATTGATGCTTTTACACTGTGGTACTGGAGAAGACTCTTGAGAGTCCCTTGGACAGCAAGGAGATCAAACCAGCCAATCCTAAATGATATCAATCCTGACTATTCATTGGTAAGATTGATGCTGAAGGTGAAGCTCCAATATTTTGGCCACCTGATGGGATGAGCCAATTCATCGAAAAAGACCCTGATGCTGAAAAAGACTGAGGGTAGGAGGAGAAGGGGGCACAGAGGATGAGATGGTTGGATGGTATCAACGATTCAATGGATGTGAGTTTGAGCAAATTCCAGGAGAGAGT
>SJYW01049098.1:0-10615 GCA_006410735.1 Raphicerus campestris | reverse complement strand
GTGAGCCTTGACCAAGCTAGGCTGGTTCAGGGTGGACCAGCGTTTGTGAAGAACTGACAAACAGCCTGACTTCAACCTAGTCTGCCTTCTCACTGTCCCCTGGAGGAAACTGCAACAACACACTACCATCGGTAGAATACTTTACAGTTTCCCCTATACTGACATGAAACAGACTTCACAGCCATCCAGCAAGGCTGCACCAGTACCTCCATTTACAGATGACGATACAGACACCAACAGTGAGAGTGATTTAATAACCACAATTGTAGCTTCAGGGTGCGGCCAAGATGGGAATCGCCTGAAGTCATGCGAGGACAGCTCCCCTGCTCCTTCTCCTGTTTTGAGACGCCTCTCCCCTGAACACACACCCTTTCTCCTGCTCTTTCTTGCTGTGCCTGGGCTGCCCTCCCCTCTGCTCCAAGTCTCAGCTCTGCTCTTGCTCTGAAATCCAGCTCACCTTCTTCTGGAAGCCCTCCTGACTTTCTTCAACTCCAACAGCAGTGACATAGTATTTTAAAAATTATATTTGCCATATCAGCAAACAGATCAGAGATAAAGAAGCAAAAGTCAAACTTCCCCTTTCCTGTCCCCTCCCTCCCCACTCCTCTTCCAAGTAACCACGGCCAACAGTCTGGCCTGACCATGAGAGCCCCTTCCAGGCACTTACACCCCAGCACTTGCTTGCACACTGACAACATCGCTAAACAGATGGGATCAGAGCACACCTATCCTTCAGCTTGATTTTTTTGATTGTGCCTCGGCAGCACTCATAGATGCCCTTCTGAGGAGCTGTAAGACCATGGACACCCCACGATTTATTTCACCACTTCTCTACTGATGGACGTAAGGGTTGTTGCAATTTTTCATGATTACAGGGCCCCCTACCCCGTGTGCACCGAGAGCCCACACACATGCGTTTCTACAGGAAGGTGAACTAGAGTGGAGTTGCAAGGGGAAAGGCCGTCCCTTCAAAGAGGCTGGGCCAGTCTCTGCTCCACAGCGGCCCACTCTGACCCCATGCTCTGAATTCACAAAGCACGTCCACAAGCACTGTTTTAAACGCTCCTCACAAGAGCCCTGAGAGGGAGTAACATGAGTACCATTTTACAGGCAGAGACTGGAATTCAGCCCCATCCTGTCACTCTCCAGAGCTCGTGCTCAGATCCAGTTCTGTGCAGACAAGACAGGTCCCCAGACCCTGGGAGCGCTGGAGGGGGTTGGTGAGGCAGGTGGGTGCTTCCGGAGTCCCAGTGGGGTCAGAAGCACCAGATATACGGGGTGAGCTGAGGCACTTGGTGGGGGCTCAAAAGCCGAGGAGGGGCTTTCTTCTCACTTCTTCCATGGCTCAGAGGAGCCTGGGCTCAGGCTGAGAAGCAGGGCTGCTATGTTGCCATGGAAACGGAGGGTTCCTCTCTCCCTCACAGCAGGATTCACGGTGATTGGGGGGTGGGGGCGGGAGGAGGCTGTTTCCCTGGCAGCACCAAGGGTTGGGGCCAGGAGGCCCGGTCACTCCCCTCCTCCTCCCTCCCTCCCTTTCTCCTCCCACCCCACCATGGAGGCCAGCAGCCAGTAGGAGGTGCAGTGGGGTACAGGGGATGCTGGTATAGATGGGGGGACACAGGCGCAATTGTGGGGGTGAGGCGAGTGGGGAGTTCAGGGCTCCCGCAGGGAAGTCCCTCCTTCTAGACATTCCCATGTGTCAAGGCCCCTCCTACACCAAGCTCTGTTCTTTTCCAGGACAGAGCCTCCTCCCACACCCACTAAGGGGGTCACACAGTCAGCCTCACTCTCTACCCCAGCCTGCCCACGCTGACCTGAGGCACACGTGCATGTGAACTCCTCACACACACACACACACACACACACACACACACACACACATTGCCAGCCACTCACATGCAGAGGCACACACTGATATGCTCATACCTTGACGTGTCTGCACACTCATTCAAACACAGTCACGCCCAGACACGCCGACCACATGCACCTGCTACCTGATGCCCGAGTGTGGTCACGCATTCATGCACGCCTGCAAGCACACTCCACCCTCTGCCTCTGTGATTGACTGTCAGTCTGCAAGCTCCTCTCCTTCCTCTTCTTGTCTCCTCCTGCTCACTCCCCCTCTCCCCACCAGCCCTCAGCCCATCCTTGGCGGGAGCCCTGCCCTCTGGGCTCAGCCCTGGGAGGGGATGCTGTCATTGCCAAGGGAGCGGACTCTCGGACAGAGAGAGCACTCAGCCTTGAGAAAGCAGGCAGGACTGGGGTGGAAGGTGATACCCCATCTCCCGCCCCGTTTCCAGATGATACTCCTGCCTGATCCTGGCTGGACTGAAGAGCAGCAAAAGCCAAGCCCCTCCCCGAACAAAAATCTCCAACAGTAAATAAAATTGGAAATATCCAAATAACCATGCTTAATGATAGCAGGCAGCTATCTACTGAGGTTAACTACTGAGGACTTGAGTAGCGAGTACTAGGCTAAGTTCATGGTCCCACTTACTCCTCGCAGCTACCTCCAAGGCAGCAATATTATATCCATTTCACAGAAAAGGAAATTGAAGCTGAGAGCACTTGTGTAACTGCCAAGTGATGGAGCTAGGTCTATTGGACTCTAAGGACCCCTAGCCAGGGGACTTCTAACCTTCAGCTGCCAGGGTTCCATGAACTGAGCAAGGCCACTTTGGTGGGAGGTCTGGGATATCAGCGGGATGACTGGTACAGGAGACCAGACATCTGCTGGTTGAAATAAAGTATTAGACATCGCTCTCCTTGGGGAGCTTTGGCCAGTCTGTGGTTTCCAGGCAGGGAACTTTCAGCAGTGGTCTCTGGAACTCGAGTCCCCTGCCCTGGGTCCAGACTTCTCCATTCAGCCTCTCCTCATGGGGTCACCAGTTTGCTCATGCTTCCAAACCACTGACTATAAACCACTTCTTTTGTAGAAAATTATTCTTGGTTCCATTTCCCTTCCAACCTACTCTAGCCAGGCCCAGAGAACTAATGGATCTTACTCCAGTGGCTCCTCAAGGTGTTAGGCTAAACATAACTTAGTTAATTCCTTAGAAGAATTCTGTTCTGTTTTGTTTTGTTTCTCTCCCTGCTGTAAGATTATATCTTCCTAGCTTTTTGAAGGTAAAATGTTGTGTTTTTTTGTAAAGCAATCTTATTGGACAAAAGTTTAAGTTTCAAAATTCTATGAATCCACAATTTTTTAAAGAATAAAAGGGGCTGGAAACTACTAATTGCCCACTATTAATAATTCAATCCAATCCTTTATTGTCACAGACTGGAAAAATGAATCCAAGAGAAGAAGCTTGACTTGTCAAAGAATCAGCTTTCTTTATGAGTCGCACAGACACCGAAGGGGCAAGAGACGTAATGCAAAGCCAGCCCAGCCACTGGGTGACCACAGTTGGGTAGGCCACTAGACGCACGCAAGTCTCAACCTCCTCATCTGTACAAAGAGCTGACTTGAGAATCAACAAGATTCTGCATGAATAACTTGGAAACTACAGAATACTATTAAGGTTAGCTGTCACTTAACCGTAAAAACTTGGGGCCTGTTTCCAAGCCTGCTGACCCTGGCTCTGTTATCCCTCAGTGTTTTCAAGTGACACCAGGGTGGGCTATGGACTCAGAGACCTGGATCAGACCCCTACTCCTCCATTCCCTAACAGTGCAACTGTGGAAAAAATTACTCATGTTCTCAGTGGTTCTTCATCTGAAAACAGGGAACTGTCATACTTAATTTGTGGTTAATGGAGTTAAATTAACTAATATATGGGAAAGGGCCTTCGCCTGGCTAGCTGACAATGAATCTGTGTGTCTTGACCTCCCCTCAAACTCTTCCTTCCAGCTGTCATTCTCTGAATTTCTTCAGTGGTGACCAACCTCCTGTTTCCTTTGAAGGAAGATTTGATTTTGGAAAGAGCCCAAGGTCACTGAGAGGCTTGTCTGACCAGGGAGCCAGGCAGTTAGTAATCAAGCTCCAGAAGGAACACCCTTTGGATACATAGATGGGTTTCAACCCCATGAAGGGGAGGAAGAGCTTCTCTCCCTCATGCCTCCAAGAACTATCTCTGAAGGAGGGAGGTCCTGCTGGGGAGCCCACAGTCTCAGTCTGCAGGGTCACTCCCAGAGGCCACCGCGGGAAAAAGACATGACCTCCCAGGATGGGAGACCAAACTTTTTGTAAGAGGAGCTAAAGACTGCTCTCCCAGCCTTTCCTGAGAACATCCACGGAGGCAGAGGAATGAGGGCCAGCCCAGAAAGAAATGCTGGGAGGGGTGGAGGCCACCCAGGAGGGGGCGCTACAGGCTTTCACCAAAGGTCCTACCAGGGAGCATTTACTCAGTAGAGGAGCCAGCTGGCAGCAGCTCTGTCTCTGACTTCTGGGGTGACTAGGTAAGTCCCCTCCTCTCCAGCCTTCAGCTTCCTCATCTGGACAAGAAAAAAGATGCATACACCCTCAGTGCTTCGACCCACGACCTAAAGGGCTGCAGCCTCCAGACTCTCATAGCAGGACGGGTGGCTGGGCCTCCCTGCCCGCTGACTCCCATGGCACCCTTTGGAAGAACAGCAGAGATCACCAGCTGCAGAATCCTACCTCCAACTCCCACTTCGTTGATTGCCAATATCATTTTTGCCCCTCCGTCTCCCCCAAATCTTCCTACCCGCTTTGGCAGCAGCAGCTGGGGTTCATATTAGGAAAACTGCGCCATCTAGGGGCACTCTGCCTCCACTGCAGCTTTGCGGAGGGAGGCAGACAGGATGTGGGGGTTCCCTGTCTGTCTGTCTATCAGAGCTGCTCCTGATCTTATCTGTCTTCTCTGTTATCACTGCTGCCTTGAGGAGGGCAGGTCAGGGATTTTCAAGACCAGGAACCTAAGAAGGTCAAGTAGCAACCATGTGGCAGAGTCTAAACCAGAGCTCTGGTCCAGCCTCCCGATTCTAGCAAGCTCTTTTTGTCTTTTTTTCTTTTATTCCCAAAGGCATGTCTGGGTGGAGTGACCACTATTAGCACATAAGAGATGAATAAGTCTTCAACAACCCCTCTTTCAGTTCAGTTCAGTTCAGTTCAGTCGCTCAGTCGTGTCCGACTCTTTGCAACCCCATGAATCGCAGCACGCCAGACGTCCCTATCCATCACCAATTCCCGGAAATTGACTCACGTCCATCGAGTCAGTGATGCCATCCAGCCATCTCATCCTCTGTCGTCCCCTTCTCCTCCTGCCCCCAATCTTTAGTGGGGCAGAAATAGTCTTACATCGCTGTGACCCTTAGGATGGAGCAGGGTCTGGCCATGGGCTGTGGGATGGTCTGGAGGAACCCTGGGGGCTCAGACAGAGTGGGGGTCAAATCCTGGTTCTGTCAGGAGCTCAGCTGGACCATCCCAAGCCACCCCCCTACCCCACCCCCACGCCGTCTAAAAGAAGCTCTGAACTACCTGCGAGGTGGAATGAACCTTTTAAACTGGGTTCTTAGGGGATTAGCAACAAAGTATGAGAAACACCTGATTCCAGGCAGGTCTGGTCTCAGCAAGTCCTTCAAAGCAGTCCCGTCGGTCCTCCACCAGAACCCAGCACTGGCCTCCAGCCTGGAGGAAGAGCCAAAGTTCACACAGCGGCCTGGAGCTCGCCACTTGGACGCCTCTCTCCCCCTGTCTCTTATACACATCTGCAAAGCTGCAGTGGAGGCAGAGTGCCCCTAGATGGCGCAGTTTTCCTAATATGAACCCCAGCTGCTGCTGCCAAAGCGGGTAGGAAGATTTGGGGGAGACGGAGGGGCAAAAATGATATTGGCAATCAACGAAGTGGGAGTTGGAGGTAGGATTCTGCAGCTGGTGATCTCTGCTGTTCTTCCAAAGGGTGCCATGGGAGTCAGCGGGCAGGGAGGCCCAGCCACCCGTCCTGCTATGAGAGTCTGGAGGCTGCAGCCCTTTAGGTCGTGGGTCGAAGCACTGAGGGTGTATGCATCTTTTTTCTTGTCCAGATGAGGAAGCTGAAGGCTGGAGAGGAGGGGACTTACCTAGTCACCCCAGAAGTCAGAGACAGAGCTGCTGCCAGCTGGCTCCTCTACTGAGTAAATGCTCCCTGGTAGGACCTTTGGTGAAAGCCTGTAGCGCCCCCTCCTGGGTGGCCTCCACTCCTCCCAGCATTTCTTTCTGGGCTGGCCCTCATTCCTCTGCCTCCGTGGATGTTCTCAGGAAAGGCTGGGAGAGCAGTCTTTAGCTCCTCTTACAAAAAGTTTGGTCTCCCATCCTGGGAGGTCATGTCTTTTTCCCGCGGTGGCCTCTGGGAGTGACCCTGCAGACTGAGACTGTGGGCTCCCCAGCAGGACCTCCCTCCTTCAGAGATAGTTCTTGGAGGCATGAGGGAGAGAAGCTCTTCCTCCCCTTCATGGGGTTGAAACCCATCTATGTATCCAAAGGGTGTTCCTTCTGGAGCTTGATTACTAACTGCCTGGCTCCCTGGTCAGACAAGCCTCTCAGTGACCTTGGGCTCTTTCCAAAATCAAATCTTCCTTCAAAGGAAACAGGAGGTTGGTCACCACTGAAGAAATTCAGAGAATGACAGCTGGAAGGAAGAGTTTGAGGGGAGGTCAAGACACACAGATTCATTGTCAGCTAGCCAGGCGAAGGCCCTTTCCCATATATTAGTTAATTTAACTCCATTAACCACAAATTAAGTATGACAGTTCCCTGTTTTCAGATGAAGAACCACTGAGAACATGAGTAATTTTTTCCACAGTTGCACTGTTAGGGAATGGAGGAGTAGGGGTCTGATCCAGGTCTCTGAGTCCATAGCCCACCCTGGTGTCACTTGAAAACACTGAGGGATAACAGAGCCAGGGTCAGCAGGCTTGGAAACAGGCCCCAAGTTTTTACGGTTAAGTGACAGCTAACCTTAATAGTATTCTGTAGTTTCCAAGTTATTCATGCAGAATCTTGTTGATTCTCAAGTCAGCTCTTTGTACAGATGAGGAGGTTGAGACTTGCGTGCGTCTAGTGGCCTACCCAACTGTGGTCACCCAGTGGCTGGGCTGGCTTTGCATTACGTCTCTTGCCCCTTCGGTGTCTGTGCGACTCATAAAGAAAGCTGATTCTTTGACAAGTCAAGCTTCTTCTCTTGGATTCATTTTTCCAGTCTGTGACAATAAAGGATTGGATTAAATTATTAATAGTAGGCAATTAGTAGTTTCCAGCCCCTTTTATTCTTTAAAAAATTGTGGATTCATAGAATTTTGAAACTTAAACTTTTGTCCAATAAGAATGCTTTACAAAAAAACACAACATTTTACCTTCAAAAAGCTAGGAAGATATAATCTTACAGCAGGGAGAGAAACAAAACAAAACAGAACAGAATTCTTCTAAGGAATTAACTAAGTTATGTTTAGCCTAACACCTTGAGGAGCCACTGGAGTAAGATCCATTAGTTCTCTGGGCCTGGCTAGAGTAGGTTGGAAGGGAAATGGAACCAAGAATAATTTTCTACAAAAGAAGTGGTTTATAGTCAGTGGTTTGGAAGCATGAGCAAACTGGTGACCCCATGAGGAGAGGCTGAATGGAGAAGTCTGGACCCAGGGCAGGGGACTCGAGTTCCAGAGACCACTGCTGAAAGTTCCCTGCCTGGAAACCACAGACTGGCCAAAGCTCCCCAAGGAGAGCGATGTCTAATACTTTATTTCAACCAGCAGATGTCTGGTCTCCTGTACCAGTCATCCCGCTGATATCCCAGACCTCCCACCAAAGTGGCCTTGCTCAGTTCATGGAACCCTGGCAGCTGAAGGTTAGAAGTCCCCTGGCTAGGGGTCCTTAGAGTCCAATAGACCTAGCTCCATCACTTGGCAGTTACACAAGTGCTCTCAGCTTCAATTTCCTTTTCTGTGAAATGGATATAATATTGCTGCCTTGGAGGTAGCTGCGAGGAGTAAGTGGGACCATGAACTTAGCCTAGTACTCGCTACTCAAGTCCTCAGTAGTTAACCTCAGTAGATAGCTGCCTGCTATCATTAAGCATGGTTATTTGGATATTTCCAATTTTATTTACTGTTGGAGATTTTTGTTCGGGGAGGGGCTTGGCTTTTGCTGCTCTTCAGTCCAGCCAGGATCAGGCAGGAGTATCATCTGGAAACGGGGCGGGAGATGGGGTATCACCTTCCACCCCAGTCCTGCCTGCTTTCTCAAGGCTGAGTGCTCTCTCTGTCCGAGAGTCCGCTCCCTTGGCAATGACAGCATCCCCTCCCAGGGCTGAGCCCAGAGGGCAGGGCTCCCGCCAAGGATGGGCTGAGGGCTGGTGGGGAGAGGGGGAGTGAGCAGGAGGAGACAAGAAGAGGAAGGAGAGGAGCTTGCAGACTGACAGTCAATCACAGAGGCAGAGGGTGGAGTGTGCTTGCAGGCGTGCATGAATGCGTGACCACACTCGGGCATCAGGTAGCAGGTGCATGTGGTCGGCGTGTCTGGGCGTGACTGTGTTTGAATGAGTGTGCAGACACGTCAAGGTATGAGCATATCAGTGTGTGCCTCTGCATGTGAGTGGCTGGCAATGTGTGTGTGTGTGTGTGTGTGTGTGTGTGTGTGTGTGTGAGGAGTTCACATGCACGTGTGCCTCAGGTCAGCGTGGGCAGGCTGGGGTAGAGAGTGAGGCTGACTGTGTGACCCCCTTAGTGGGTGTGGGAGGAGGCTCTGTCCTGGAAAAGAACAGAGCTTGGTGTAGGAGGGGCCTTGACACATGGGAATGTCTAGAAGGAGGGACTTCCCTGCGGGAGCCCTGAACTCCCCACTCGCCTCACCCCCACAATTGCGCCTGTGTCCCCCCATCTATACCAGCATCCCCTGTACCCCACTGCACCTCCTACTGGCTGCTGGCCTCCATGGTGGGGTGGGAGGAGAAAGGGAGGGAGGGAGGAGGAGGGGAGTGACCGGGCCTCCTGGCCCCAACCCTTGGTGCTGCCAGGGAAACAGCCTCCTCCCGCCCCCACCCCCCAATCACCGTGAATCCTGCTGTGAGGGAGAGAGGAACCCTCCGTTTCCATGGCAACATAGCAGCCCTGCTTCTCAGCCTGAGCCCAGGCTCCTCTGAGCCATGGAAGAAGTGAGAAGAAAGCCCCTCCTCGGCTTTTGAGCCCCCACCAAGTGCCTCAGCTCACCCCGTATATCTGGTGCTTCTGACCCCACTGGGACTCCGGAAGCACCCACCTGCCTCACCAACCCCCTCCAGCGCTCCCAGGGTCTGGGGACCTGTCTTGTCTGCACAGAACTGGATCTGAGCACGAGCTCTGGAGAGTGACAGGATGGGGCTGAATTCCAGTCTCTGCCTGTAAAATGGTACTCATGTTACTCCCTCTCAGGGCTCTTGTGAGGAGCGTTTAAAACAGTGCTTGTGGACGTGCTTTGTGAATTCAGAGCATGGGGTCAGAGTGGGCCGCTGTGGAGCAGAGACTGGCCCAGCCTCTTTGAAGGGACGGCCTTTCCCCTTGCAACTCCACTCTAGTTCACCTTCCGGTAGAAACGCATGTGTGTGGGCTCTCGGTGCACACGGGGTAGGGGGCCCTGTAATCATGAAAAATTGCAACAACCCTTACGTCCATCAGTAGAGAAGTGGTGAAATAAATCGTGGGGTGTCCATGGTCTTACAGCTCCTCAGAAGGGCATCTATGAGTGCTGCCGAGGCACAATCAAAAAAATCAAGCTGAAGGATAGGTGTGCTCTGATCCCATCTGTTTAGCGATGTTGTCAGTGTGCAAGCAAGTGCTGGGGTGTAAGTGCCTGGAAGGGGCTCTCATGGTCAGGCCAGACTGTTGGCCGTGGTTACTTGGAAGAGGAGTGGGGAGGGAGGGGACAGGAAAGGGGAAGTTTGACTTTTGCTTCTTTATCTCTGATCTATTTGCTGATATGGCAAATATAATTTTTAAAATACTATGTCACTGCTGTTGGAGTTGAAGAAAGTCAGGAGGGCTTCCAGAAGAAGGTGAGCTGGATTTCAGAGCAAGAGCAGAGCTGAGACTTGGAGCAGAGGGGAGGGCAGCCCAGGCACAGCAAGAAAGAGCAGGAGAAAGGGTGTGTGTTCAGGGNGGGTCTGATGTTCCGTCTGGAATGACACTGGCATAACCCGCTCTCTCACTGCCTTTGAGTTTTTACTCAAATCTCACCTCCCAGAGGGGTCTTCCCTACCTAAAATTTCAACCTCCCCCCCACTCCCACCCCACCTTTCCCACACGATTCTGTTTTCTCTCCTCTTGCATTCCGTTACCGCCTAACACACCTGACTTACTCCTCTCAGCCTTTCTCCTGTTCATGCATCCGCTGCTGAGTTCTTGGCATACAGTCAGGGCTCGATAAATCTGTTAAATGTGTGGATGACTATTCAAATCACAATTTTTAAAAGAAAGAACAAAACCAGGACACTGACCCTGTGTTGCCTCTTGTAAACTCAGACAACAATGAACATGGAGAAGACTTTTCTATTAAAGGTTTTCCTAGGAAACAGTATTACCCCCCAAAGGTAACACTGGGAGGAGCCTGGGTGGGGAGGTGGCTGTGCCCGCTTGGTAGATGAGGAAGCAGAAGCTCCGCAGAAGGAAGGGCTTACATCTGGGTGGTCACACAGCTGCTTCTAGGGAC
>SJYW01049095.1:0-15570 GCA_006410735.1 Raphicerus campestris | reverse complement strand
ATCATACCACCCTTATGGCAGAAAGTGACGAAGAACAAAAGAGCCTCTTGATGAAAGTGAAAGAGGCTAGATATATCAATATCTATATTGATATATATTTATATATATGTATTATCTTTATATATCGTATTATTATACTTATTTTTATATATCAATATAATAATATAATAATGATTATAAATTGTATAGATTGTAAACAGATCTATAAATTAACATCTGTTAACAGATGTTAAACAGATCTATAAATTGTCTTCACAGCAATACCCACATAAATATTTGATTAAACGGGGGATTACAGCCTAACCAAGTGGACACATATAACTGACCACCACACTCACCCATCTCTTTCTACCATCTGCCCTCAGCGCACCATTCACATGAGATCACAGTGAGATCAGTTCTTCCAGGACTTGTACAATGCAGTAGCCCTGTTTCCTCACTGATTCCTCCTGTCTCCTGCCCCACCATACCTGACTACTCGAAGCTTTTGCCTAGACTCAGGCCTGGCTATAGTTGTGTGTCTGGGTGTGCCCAGTGCACAGATCATACTGAACATTTCCTGGGTGAACAAACAGGACTATTNGCCCCACCATACCTGACTACTCGAAGCTTTTGCCTAGACTCAGGCCTGGCTATAGTTGTGTGTCTGGGTGTGCCCAGTGCACAGATCATACTGAACATTTCCTGGGTGAACAAACAGGACTATTGCAATACAGGTGAAAGGGGAAAGGATGCCACATAACTATTTAGAAAAATGGTATATAAGGCACAATCATTTAGAAATTAATGAAAGTTGAAAATATGAGAGTTTGGGACCCTAGGGGAAAAAAACTTCTATTCCTAAACCTTCCTTCCTTTCTCCTTTAAGTGTTCAAAACAGAAATTGAGTACTCAAGCTCCAAAATCAACTGGATTTGAAATCTAGATTATATAACCTATTTGAAATCTAGTGGAAGTTTCATAACCACTGTCAACCTCAGTTTCTTCATCTTTGGCATGGGAAAATAATAAACCTTACTTCAGAGAGTTATTATGAGGATGAAATGAGAAAATACATTAACACTTAGCACAAAGACAAGCATCCTATAGAGTTTTAAAAGCAGCTATTATTATCATTTTCCTGTTTGTTGTTTAGTCGCTAAATCATGTCTGACTTCTTTGCAACCCCATGGAGTGTGGCCAGCCAGGTTCCTTTCTCCACAGGGTTTCCCAAGCAAGATTATTGGAGCAGGTTGTCATTCCCTTCTCCAGGGAATCTTCCCAACCTAGCGATAAAACCTGTGTCTCCTGCATTGACAGGCGGATTCTTTACCATGGAGCCTCAGGGAATATTATCAGTAAGTACCTACTATGTGCCAGGCAAAGTAAGGGATAATGAGATAAGTAAGAAGCTTGAAAATCCATTGAGAAATGTCAGATATTTCAATACAATATGTAAATTCAACAGGAGAGGGAGAAGCACATAAAGGAATTTAAGTATCCTAGCCTAGGGATCAGGAAGACTTCACAGAGGAAATTCCACATGAATTGAGCTTCCAAGGACCGGCAGTGCCTTCCTGAGCACAAAAATGGCAAAGGGCATTACAAGCATGAGGATGTGTCAACGCAGAGGCATAGAAGAGCATAGTGTGTCTAGAGGAGGGCTGAAGTCCAGTGTGAATGGAGCGTAGGTGCTGTGTGGTGGGGGGAGAGGATGGGGTAAGATGGAGGAAGTGGAGAGTAGGAGGATGGCAAGAAATATAAAGACATCTGATGGAGGCTGATATGGCATGCTAAGGAGTTTGGCCTCTATCCTGAAGGCAGTTGGAGGCAGACTTCCAGTTCTGCTTTTGGCCACAGAGCAATTGTACTGTAAATTGATAAAGCAGCATTTGTATTTACTTGTCTACAAGCCAGACATAGCAAATGCACACATCCCCATGGAAATGTTCCTCGCCAGGATCATCAGTAATCTGGGCAGAAGAGGGACGGGGGATTACACACACCAAAAACAAGTCAACCATGGCGCCCAACCCAGTCCATTGCCTTACATCACCACATGGCTGGACTTCCAGAGGATTTGGGGAGGAAGAAAACTTTCTTAGCTGAAACAAAAGGACATAGCCACAGATATATTTCTCTCCTCTTTCCCTTTTGCACACCCCGGTTCTGAACCATTTTACACCCTTGAGTGTTCCCTCCTCCTTACAGCACTTGCTTCTCTTGGCTTCTAGGACATCCTCATTCTCCTGAATGTCTTTCTACCTCACAGGTTGCCCCTTCTCCGTCTCCTTTACTGGTTCCTGATGTTGGAGCCTGAGATTTCAGTTTTTGGATGTGTCCCTTATCTTCCCTCATTCCCTAGGTCCTTTCATGCAGATGCATTACTTTAAATATGATCAATGTGCTGACAATTTCCAAATTTATATCATCGGCTCAGACCTCTCCTTTGAATTCCAAACTCTATATTCAACTGCCTGCTCCATATTTCTACTCGATGTGTCAGGCATCTCAGACTTCGGATAGAGAAAACTAAACTTTTGGTCTTCCAAGCCAAGTCTGTTCAATAAACATAAATCACAAGATCATTTTAAAACATAAATTATCACTTCACTTCACTGCTCAAAACTGTCCGACATCTCCTTGTTTCCTTCACAGTAAAAACCAAAGTCCTACAAAATCCCAGCTATTGAATTCCCTCCCCTTAGCTTGTCTGACATTGACCTTCTACCACTCCCCACCATGCCCACTCCATGCCAGTCACACTAGCTTCTTCCTTTTCCTCATATACACAAGAACACAGGTGCCTCAGAGCCTTTACACTTCTTCCCCCTCCTGAGGATGCTTTTCCCCCAGAATACTGTAGATTACATGTCACTTTCTCAGTTAAATCTTCCCTAAGCAGCTTATTTAAGATATTAACTCGACCACTGTCAACACCTCTTCCAGAATGCCATATCTCCTTCTCTGCTTCATTTTCTCCTTAGTACCAGTCATCATCTAATCAGGCATTTCATATACTTTTTATTGGTCACTTTGTTGTTGTTTTTCTCTCTTTCCACCACCCTTAGAATATGACAAAGTAGGAAGACTTTTTTTGTTTTGTTCAACATTGTATGCTGCTGCTAAGTCACTTCAGTCGTGTCCGACCTTGTGCGACCCCATAGAAGGCAGCCCACCAGGCTCCCCCATCCCTGGGATTCTCCAGGCAAGAACCCTGGAGTGGGTTGCCATTTCCTTCTCCAATGCATGAAAATGAAAACTGAAAGTGAAGTCGCTGAGTCGTGTCCAACTCTTAGCAACTCCATGGACTGCAGCCCACCAGGCCCCTCCATCCATGGACAAGAGTGTTGGAGCAACATTGTAAACCCTCTTGCAAAAAAAAGAACCTGACAGCAACTACTCAATAAACATTTTTAAATTAATTAATCAATCTATGAAAAAAGCACTGGACTTAGAGTTTGAAGACTTGGGTTTGAAGTCAGACTGTGACTTATTTCTTTGTACCTTTGGTCAAATGATTTATCTTCTTTGGCCTCAGCTTCCTCCTTTGAAAACTGAGGATAGTAATCTCTGTTTAACATGTAGCAATGATTAACTAGGATTATAAAACACGATACAGTGGGCACTCAACAAATGATTATATACTCATTTATCTTATTTAATGTTTCTGGCAAATAAAAAAGTCAATCCTGTAATAGAATAAGAGCTTCATCCACTGCCAGCAGTTCTTAGACAAAATATGATTTGTAAAAACCAAGTTTAAACATCTACACTTCGAAACATTATTATTTCCATACTCCATATTAACTCCTCAAACTTCAATAGGAATTTAGGGTTCAGATGTGTTTTGTCAAGTTAAACACAGAATAAAATGACAGTTTGCCTGTTTTATGTCAGATATGCATTCACAAAGTTATTTATTTAACAAACATTTATTAGGTACCCACTATTTGCCAAACACTGTTCTAGGTTCTGAAGATAGAGCAGTGAACAAGACAAAGTGTCTACTTTCATGGTATTCATACTGGAGTGGAGAAAGAAATGAATGAATACCTTACAGCACTAATGGTTTACAAAGAAAAAGCAGTATGAAGGATCAGAGACAGTTGCTATTTTTTACAGAATAGACTGATAAAGTAAAATTAGATCAGAAGCCTGAATAAAATCATGGATAAAGCCATGGGACTATTTGGTAAGATAATGTTCCATAAATATAAAAGAGAGGGAAAAAAAGGCCCTGAAGTTTGATGTGCTCAAAGAACAAAAAAGAGGCCAGTTTGGCTGTAACTGAGAGAGTAAGGAAGAAAATAGTCTGAAATGTAGTAACAGATTACCTAGAGACCATAGCATGTAAGAAGTTACAGGCACTGGCTTAACCACTAGCCACTAACCTTCAACTAATAGGACATGTATTTTTAAATTGCATGACTANCAAAAAAAAGAACCTGACAGCAACTACTCAATAAACATTTTTAAATTAATTAATCAATCTATGAAAAAAGCACTGGACTTAGAGTTTGAAGACTTGGGTTTGAAGTCAGACTGTGACTTATTTCTTTGTACCTTTGGTCAAATGATTTATCTTCTTTGGCCTCAGCTTCCTCCTTTGAAAACTGAGGATAGTAATCTCTGTTTAACATGTAGCAATGATTAACTAGGATTATAAAACACGATACAGTGGGCACTCAACAAATGATTATATACTCATTTATCTTATTTAATGTTTCTGGCAAATAAAAAAGTCAATCCTGTAATAGAATAAGAGCTTCATCCACTGCCAGCAGTTCTTAGACAAAATATGATTTGTAAAAACCAAGTTTAAACATCTACACTTCGAAACATTATTATTTCCATACTCCATATTAACTCCTCAAACTTCAATAGGAATTTAGGGTTCAGATGTGTTTTGTCAAGTTAAACACAGAATAAAATGACAGTTTGCCTGTTTTATGTCAGATATGCATTCACAAAGTTATTTATTTAACAAACATTTATTAGGTACCCACTATTTGCCAAACACTGTTCTAGGTTCTGAAGATAGAGCAGTGAACAAGACAAAGTGTCTACTTTCATGGTATTCATACTGGAGTGGAGAAAGAAATGAATGAATACCTTACAGCACTAATGGTTTACAAAGAAAAAGCAGTATGAAGGATCAGAGACAGTTGCTATTTTTTACAGAATAGACTGATAAAGTAAAATTAGATCAGAAGCCTGAATAAAATCATGGATAAAGCCATGGGACTATTTGGTAAGATAATGTTCCATAAATATAAAAGAGAGGGAAAAAAAGGCCCTGAAGTTTGATGTGCTCAAAGAACAAAAAAGAGGCCAGTTTGGCTGTAACTGAGAGAGTAAGGAAGAAAATAGTCTGAAATGTAGTAACAGATTACCTAGAGACCATAGCATGTAAGAAGTTACAGGCACTGGCTTAACCACTAGCCACTAACCTTCAACTAATAGGACATGTATTTTTAAATTGCATGACTAATATTTGATAAATAAATATTTTGGCATATCCATCACATTTTTTCCTAATAATTTAGTAATGCTTTATTTTGTATATTTTTTGATCATACCATAAATACAGTCTTAAATCTTGCCTTTTATACTTAATGTACTGCATGCACTTTGCATAGATTTCAGCATTCTTTAAGCATATATATTTAATAGTTGTATGATGTATCACTATGTTGGTGTACTGCAGATTAATTAACAATTCTCATTTTAGTTATTTCTTACATTTCACTATTATACATAGTTCTCAGACTTGAATTAAGATGGGGGACCAGGCCAATTTCTTCTCTTATTTGCTGCAATCTCTAGAAATGACAGGAGAAATATATAAGAAATAGACAGCAAAAGGAAGATGAGAAGGTGGGGATAAAGAAGAGGAGAAAGATGAAATGGGAAAATAAAAATAAATAAAAGATACCCAGCTTGGAAAAAGAGAAGTGAACTTATCTCTATTCGTGGATGACATGGTCTCAAGTATAGAAAGTCCTAAGGAATACACATGCACACACACAAATTCTTAGAACTAATAAGCAAATTCAGCAAGGTTGCCAAGACACAAGATTGGTGTATAAAATTCACTTATATTCTAACCTGCGTGAAATGCAGGAGACACAAGAGACTCAGGTTCAGTCCCTAGGTTGGGAAGATCCCCTGGAGAGGGAAATGACAACCCACTCCAGTATTCTTGGAATACATGGAAAATCCCATGGAGAGAGGAGCCTGGTGGGCTATAGTCCATGGGGTCACAAAAGGGTCAGACACGACTTAGCAACTAAACCACAATCAGCAATGAACAATTCAAAAATGAAATTAAGAAAATAATCCCATTTATAAAAGAATTCAAACAAGTAGAATACTTAGATTTAACAAAAATAATGTAAAATTTATATACTTAAGACCATAAAATATCATTGAAAGCAATTAAAGAAGATCTGAACAAATGGAAAGACATCCCAGATTCATGGACCTGAAAGCCTCAGTATTGCTAACATTGCAATACACCTTACATTGATCTACAGATTCAATACAATTTCTATCAAAATCCCACCAGCCATTTTTGCAGAAATTGACAAGTTGATTCTAAATTCATAGGGAAATGCAAGGGACCCAGAAAAGTCAAATAAATCTTGAAAAAGANAACATTGCAATACACCTTACATTGATCTACAGATTCAATACAATTTCTATCAAAATCCCACCAGCCATTTTTGCAGAAATTGACAAGTTGATTCTAAATTCATAGGGAAATGCAAGGGACCCAGAAAAGTCAAATCAATCTTGAAAAAGAACAAAGTTGGAGACTTTGCTGAATTAAAAATTTAATATAAAGCTACAGTAATCAAGGCAGTGTGATATTGACATAAAACTAGACATATAGATCAGTGGAATAAAATTGACATTCCAGAAAGAAACCCTTGCCTTTATAGTGAGCTGATTTTCAACAAGGCAAGAGAATCCAATGGGGAAACAATAATCCTTTTAACAAATGGATTGCTTGTTACTTGAACAACTTGATACCCACATGCAAAAGAATGAGTTTGTACCCTATCCCTCATACTGTATTTAAAAATTAACTCAAAATGAAAATATTTGTAAGTTTTTTTCTAAAATTTAACACATGGAATGAATTGTATAATAGACATGACTGCGGATAAATATTTGAGTTAGAAGTCTAAGCCAGCCTATGCTCCCAGGACACAGTATGAAAGGACAATGTGTTAAATGTGTAAAAGCAACTTAAGAAAAGATGTCATCTAGATTCAGATATTTAGAACTCAGTAAGATTTCTATAGTAATAGAGAGACTGGGGGAAGACAGAACCAATGAAATAACCAATAAAGAAAATTTCCCAGAACTGTAGAAAGATATAAATGTTTCCGTTTAAAAAGTCCAAACGCATATGATTTTTCATTTTTCCAAGGAAAAGAAAAAAATTCTAAAAGCTTTCAAAGAAGGCATAGAGGGGAGGAATTAACAGGTACACTACAGAGGACTGAGATTTAGATTGGCATCACAATTTTTATCAATTTTAGATGTCAGAGATAATACAGCAATATTTTCCAAGTTCCAGAGGGAAATAATGGCCACCCCACTCCAGTACTCTTGCCTGGAAAATCCCATGGACAGAGGAGCCTGGTAGGCTAACAGTCCATGGTGTCGCTAAGAGTCGGACATGACTGAGTGACTTCACTTTCACTTTTCACTTTTCATGCATTGGAGAAGGAAATGGCAACAACCCACTCCNTCCAGTACTCTTGCCTGGAAAATCCCATGGACAGAGGAGCCTGGTAGGCTAACAGTCCATGGTGTCGCTAAGAGTCGGACATGACTGAGTGACTTCACTTTCACTTTTCACTTTTCATGCATTGGAGAAGGAAATGGCAACCCACTCCAGTGTTCTTGCCTGGAGAATCCCAGGGACAGGGAAGCCTGGTGGGCTGCAGTCTCTGGGGTCGCACAGAGTCGGACACGACTGAAGCGACTTAGCAGCAGCAGCAGCAGCAGCAGCAGCAGCAGCAGAGGGAAACAATTATGAGTCTCTTCAAGCAAGCAATCATATTACTCTAAAATGTTCACCTGTACAAAACTAGTATACCACAAATCAGAGTAAGACAACTGGGATTCATTTAAAAATGAATATATTGAGCTCCTCATGCCAGGCAGCATTGTAGTCAGCCGTGACATAAAGGTGAACAGTATACAGTACATTCTCATCATTCGTGTGTCCTGTTGTTTGCCTTCTTAATAACCCTTACTCATTGCTCTTTTGTAGGCTTGCACAGATTGGAAGATTGAGTTGCCCTGCGTGCACGTTCCTACTGAGGTCAAACAAGGAGACGCTCTGCCTTCTTATGTCAGCTCTCATACTGTAAACAAGTGTCAGTGTTTCACAATCTATTTCACATTTTTCTCATTTTTCTGCCCTTTTTTGGAAAGGAGATTTTCCTATTTAAAGTGATCTCAAGCATAAAGGAGTAGCGCTGTCTAGGCACAAGAAGGTCTTGTGAAAAAAATACGTGTGTTAGATAAACTTGGTTCAGCCATGAGTTATAGTACCACTGGATATGAGTTCAATGTTAATCAACAGCATACATTAAATAAGGTGTATTTAAATAGAAACATGAATAAAAACAAGATTGCATACTGATCAGTTGATAAAAATGTTATGACCAGAAGTTCACACTAACTTAACTCTATATTTGCCCTGGGAGTCGAGATTCAATATTCAGCACTAATTCATTAATTCAGTATTTCTATCACAGTGATGTGATAGAAATAATCACCATGAATAATGGGAGTTGGCTAAAAAATTGCAAGTAGAGCACAAAATTTTTAAAAATATGTAATTTTGCATAAATAAAAACAAACCATCTAAAGCCTGAGAAAAAGTTCCAACTATATTCTTTAAAATTTATGAGCTCCCTTCCCTCTCCTTATAAAATCAAGAAGGTTCTAAACATAACCTTCTAATATTAGTCTCCTTAAATTCCTGTAAAGATGATAAGAATGTTTATATGACTACATCAGTCATCTTTTCTGGGTATTAAAGCACATTGTGTGCGTGTGTGTGTTTTTTTTAATAACCATGAATTATTTTCTTGAATTCTTGGAAATATTTCTTTCAGAATTTCTGTAGGAGTCTAAGCACATCATCCACGATAGGAGGGGGAGAAATCTGCTTTCTAATCTTTAAAATAGTCAACTAGTATCATCTTTTCTAAAATAAATTAGCCAATTAACCTGTAGGAAGTGGCAACACACAAACAAATCAAATGGAACAAAAAGTAGAATACAAGAAATGGTGAGCTGAATGAGGACTACATGGGAAAATATGTTAAAAACTTTGAAATTTTATATTCACATTAATTCTTAGAAAAAACATCTTTGTGGATTGAATTTCTCTTTTACTTCCTTAAAAAATAGAACACATTCATTTTTAAGTAGAAATATTGAAATTACTCTCCTTTATTTGCATATTTGGCAAGACTTGCTTCTATCAACCTTTTAGTAGTACTAAGATTTATGAAAGAACTAAAATACAAGATTAATGGGATTATTACTCAAATATACTTTGAAGAGAAATTTATTCCTGCTTTCTTTGAATAATAAAGCAACTAAGTTTGCATACCACTTGCTGAACAGGGAGTCGAAGATCAAGTGTGAGAGAGTGGAAATTCTAAAATTTTTCAAATGTTTCAAAACATACTTTACTAAAGCTGATTCCTACCTGTTTGGCTTCATTGTGATAAGCAAACAGACCCTGATTCCCAGTTGGTAGGGGCAGACGGTCCAGTACTTAACCGCATGATTATTAATATCATTTCCTTTCACCATCAAAAGTGTTCTAGCAGTGAGGGACATATGGAGAGGGGGACTGAAAGAGCAGCGCGCTGACAGGATTCTCTTTCCTATTTCCTTATTCCCTCAGGCAATTTTCTTTTCTGTGGTCTGCCTTTGTCCTTTTGCAGGTCTCAGAAAACACTTTTTTTTTTTTTAATTCCAATTTAAATGCTCCTTCTTTTAACTGAGGACTTAATTGGAAAGATTTTATCAACAATAGCAGAACCAGTTTTTTATTTTGTTTATAATATGATATAAAAATCAGAAAAATTTTTTTTTGTTTCCAGGGCCACCTAATTATAACTATTTTAAGAATATCTCATGAGATTTTAAGAGGAATTGCTAAAGTTAGAAACAGGCTTCTGTATCCTGTCTCATCAATAGTTTGGTTAAGAGGAATATTTGACCATGTGGGTCAATATGAGGATTCCAGGCCCTTGGGTACAGACTAAAAATAGCACTTTGGACTACAAAGAAACCACAGGCTTCCAAAGCATTGACCAGTAGGATTTTTTTTTTTTTTTTTTCCAAAAAAGAAAAGGAAGGAAGAAAAGAAGAGGAAAGGAAGAAAAAGCTTTCTCTCTGCAATGTTGTTTTCAGTTGCTTGATTTGCATTTTATTTAAATAGTTGATAATTTTCCTTCTAGAAGAGTAGGCATCAAGGATTCCTTTTCCATGTTATTAGTAATAATAATAAATGCTTCTATTGTGATAGTTGAAGAAAATGCATAACAAAAAAGTATGAATTAATTACATTCTTAACTGAAATTACATTATGTTTGTCATACTATCATCTTAATATTAAGTATATTTGTCATACTATCATCTTATCATCTCTGGGAGTTGGTGATGGACAGGGAAGCCTGGTGTGCTGCAGTCCATGGAGTCGCAAAGTGTCAGACATGACTGAGCGACTGAACTGAACTGAACTGATCATCTTAATTACGTGGAGAATATAGTCATTAGACTATAGTTAATTTTTGATATATATTTGAATTCACTAATCTTTTGGATAAATTTGAAGCTTGTCTAAGACTCTTAAGCCTGAAGGCTGGGAAACCACAGTCTATAAGAAAGAAGGTAGAAATTGGAACCAGTTAACTGTGGGTTTATTTCCAACTCTACCTCAGTTGCTAGACTTGGGTAAATCACTGAATGATCTTGAACCTCAGTTTCGTCATCTGACGAAAGNCTTTTGGATAAATTTGAAGCTTGTCTAAGACTCTTAAGCCTGAAGGCTGGGAAACCATAGTCTATAAGAAAGAAGGTAGAAATTGGAACCAGTTAACTGTGGGTTTATTTCCAACTCTACCTCAGTTGCTAGACTTGGGTAAATCACTGAATGATCTTGAACCTCAGTTTCGTCATCTGATGAAAAGAAGTCCTAGTACCAGGGAACACTGCTTAATGTTATGTGGCAGCCTGAATAGAAGAGGAGTTTAGGGAAAAATGATTACATGTACATGTATGGATGAGCCCCTTTGCTGTCCACCTGAAACTATCACAACACTGTTAATTTGCTATACTCTAATATAAAATAAAAAGTTTGAAAAAAAATTTTTAACTTTTAATTTAGAAAAAGAAGTGCTAGTATCTTTCATGCTGCTACTGCTGCTAAGTCGCTTCGGTCGTGTCCGACTCTGTGCGACTCCATAGACAGCAGCCCACCAGGCTCCCCCGTCCCTTGGATTCTCCAGGCAAGAACATTGGAGTGGGTTGCCATTTCCTTCTCCAATGCAGGAAAATGAAAAGTGAAAGTGAAGTCGCTCAGTTGCGTCTGACTCTTAGCAACCCCATGGACTGCAGACCACCAGGCTCCTCTGTCCATGGGATTTTCCAGGCAAGAGTACTGGAGTGGGGTGCCATTGCCTTCTCCGAGTATCTTTCATACAACATCTAATTGTTATAAGGAACACATGAGAAAATAGAGGTAAAGAGGTTGACGCTTAGAAACTACTATACAGTTTATTCAAATTGTTTATGAGTAGAAATAGCATTATCTGTTTAACTAATGCCTAATTTTAACAAATAAAAACAAAATTGCTAGAAACAGGNATTGTTATAAGGAACACATGAGAAAATAGAGGTAAAGAGGTTGACGCTTAGAAACTACTATACAGTTTATTCAAATTGTTTATGAGTAGAAATAGCATTATCTGTTTAACTAATGCCTAATTTTAACAAATAAAAACAAAACTTGCTAGAAACAGGCAAGTAGAAATATGTGTGATTTTTATGTGTCTGGCAACAAAGTATTCTTTCTTAAAAATTAGATTCAGTATGATACAGTTCTCAGATGCAAATGAGAGCCCCTTATTATTTTCAAGGAAGGAAACTGAAAACAGAAAATAGGGGGAATAGTGCTGTATAACCCTCTCCTGATCCTTATTCATTTCCTACCTTATGTCATAGGTAAAAGTACATTCCTTATCTCCCATTCAAATTATAAGGTATTTGAGGATAAAGTTCCTCTTTGTTTCATCTTTGTTGCCTTCACAGAGCCTCTGCACATAATTGAGAGCATAATAATTATGTCACAGGCACCTAATAAGAAATGAAGAAGCTCAGTTTCAAATCCAGGTCTTTCTAACAGTGAAAGCCTTCTCCTTTCCAGATACTATCTCAGTGCTATAAACTAGTTATTTTGTAAAACAATGTTGAGAGTTCCATGGACAGCAGGTGTTAGATATTTATATGTAAAATCATATATATAAGTGTAAGATCTGCTGTCCATGGAACCCTCAACACTTTTACAATGTGACCAGTTTATAGTACTGATTAGAAATGACTTGAGGTCCCCAAGTTGTGTTCCTGATTCATGTTCTTATCCACTCATCACCTTTGCTCTCACCATCTCACACCTTTACCTCCTTGGTTCCTTTCCACAAAGAAAAGCTATCCAGAGCTCTTTAATTCTCTGAGCACAAAGTAACCTCTTGGAGGCATCTCCCCACCACTAGGCAGGAAAGAAGATAATATACGCTCTGATTAGAATTCAAATTGATATTTTGAAAAATTAAAAAATAAATGTTGTCTATCAGCATCCCTCTTGATATTAAACCATTGAAAAACTACACTACTTCAAAATACTTGAGTCCCATCTTGTCCCCATGTTCCCAGGGCTGACCTCAGTGGTTGGGTGCACTTAGGGAATCTAAGTGTGTAAAGTCTTCAGTTAGGTCTACTTCATTGCTTGCCCCTCCTGGCCTTGTTCTCCAGCTTCTGGACCTCTTAGGGAAAAGTCATATCAAGGCAATCTAATAGTAAATGTAGCCCTACATTTTCTCAAAGCATGTCCCTCAGAAAGACAGTCCCAAGACACTCCACCAAAAAAAAGAAAAGATTCCCCTGGTTAAAAAAAGTAAAGAGAAACTGCATACCATACATTTGCTTGCAGAATAACAGGAAATTCTCACCAGCCCTTACTTCACTAAAGGCAAGCCTCTACTATGACCCCAGTGCTTACAGTGTCTGGCCCTGGAAGGTGCTGAACAAGTATTTGTCAATCAAAAAATTAAATGCATTTCCAATACAAAATACTCTGAGAAGAATTACAATTTAAAGTATCTTTTTCAGTTTTGTTTCACTCAGTTAGCCAAAACACACCTGAACAAAGAATTCTTTTCTCAAAGAAATTGTAGGAATAGTTTATAGGCACAGTAAATCAAACCAAAGAAAACCTATTTTGCTCTAAAGATCAGAGACTACTTTGTTTTAATTCTCTAGAATCTTGACTAGCCCTAAGAACACTCATACTCTTAGTCTGAATAATTCCCATTAGAGAGTGGAGTTCAAGAAAGAAGTAAAGAACTTAGAATTTTTTTTAAATTTGCTTAGTTTCCTATCATTATGGGAAAATTGAACAGTTCAGTTGTTGGAGATGGGCTAGTTCTAGATTCTCTAATGGTTTGCTTTCCTCAAACTGTGTAAATACTNTAGAGAGTGGAGTTCAAGAAAGAAGTAAAGAACTTAGAATTTTTTTTAAATTTGCTTAGTTTCCTATCATTATGGGAAAATTGAACAGTTCAGTTGTTGGAGATGGGCTAGTTCTAGATTCTCTAATGGTTTCCTTTCCTCAAACTGTCTAAATACCAGTTTACTATCTTTATCAGATTTTTGAGACAAAAATACAACTCTATCCCAATGTCAACATACTTTCTTAAAGGTTAAGAGCAAAAAGAAATCTTACATATTGACTGATCTAGTTCTACATGAATAGAAAGAAATATTATTCCCAAAGAATGCTAAATTCAAATGTCTGAGTCATATTTTTTGAAAGCTTTCTGAAAAAAATTTTAAATGAATTTTATTCTTTCAAAAATGTGGATAACTTCCCCTTGAACTTCTCTCCTTCTTTGACCTGTATGACTGAACTGCGTTGTCTTTCCATCCAGCTCTCTGATTGCTGTCATTTATTTCTTTCTTCTCTTATTCTCTCGCTGTTGTATAGTCCAAAGACTTGCCCTGGACATTCTTTTCTCTCTTCATACTTTCTCTCCCCAACAAATCCATCCATTGTCAAAACTGCCTTAACTACATCTGGATACCAACCAACTCTACCTCCGTGATTGACTCCTTGCCCTTATCCAACTGAGTCCAAACATTTCTGTGTGATTGTCATACTATTTGTTTTCACTCTTCATGAATAAAATGCAAGTCATTATCATCCCTGCTGTGGCCTGTGTACATCATCATCCATCTTTCCAAACAAAAGGAACATGAATTGTTTTGGTAGTCTATAAGGACTGTCTCACAAGTTCAATAGAAGGGCTGGAGAACCAGCCTCAAAAATAAGCAGAAACCAAGACACAGCTACACCCCACCATATATGCAGTCTGCTGAGGATACTGCCCTTATGTCATCATCACTTAACAATTATCTTGTGCTACTGGACTCACAACTGTGCCACAGGAAAAAAAAAAAAAAAAAAACAAAAAACTCTGACCATCCACTGCCTTATTTCATTACTACCTCAAGAACTTTAAGCTCCAGATGGGTGTATCTGATGTTTCCAGACTAGGTGATATTCCTACACTTAAGTTACTGTATGAAGAAGCTTGGAGGGAGATTATCTGCTCCTGCACATAAACTTTTGGTTTCCATGATAGAAGGTAGGATTCTGTCTTCTTACTTTGCAATCCTTCCAAAATATGAAGAATGTTTAGATACTGGGCAATGAAAAAAGTACAAGTGTTTCTATACCTTCCTATAAAACCAGCTTTCCCTCCTGCTCACACTGCTTTTGTCATCACTTTCAAGTCATTATGAGCAAACCACACTGATCATTAATCAATTTGGGGGTAACATCAAACTTTCTTCATAGTACTCCTTCACCCCAGTCCATTATTTCATCACCTCATATGGTGCTTTTGAAATAATCTTCTCATTGGATCCCTACCTCTAGCATCTTTCCTTACATATTTGCTGTGGACATTTGTTCTTTAATAGCAGTTCTCCAGTTTTCTTTTGGATAATTACCTCTCTTTCATTGTGTCTTGGACTGTTAAGCAAGGTGACTTGACCTACAACTCCTAACAGCAGATGTGTGACCCAGGGTAGACCAAGAATACAAATATTGACCTCATATAATACAAAGCTTATTTAACTTATAGACAGAGTACATCATGAGAAATGCTGGGCTGGAAGAAGCGCAAGCTGGAGTCAAGATTGCCGGGAGAAATATCAATAACCTCAGATATGCAGATGACACCACCCTTATGGCAGAAAGTG